>JAWQUT010000312.1:496023-519322 GCA_033807755.1 Ellobium chinense
AGGAAGGAAGGAAGGAAGGAGTGGGATCATGTCGGCTATTGTAAGTGCAGATTTGAACTCAGCAAATCAGGAAATGATCGTATTCCCAAGATATGCCGAAAATGTGTCTTCTTGCTATTACTGAAAAGTTTGAAAGTAAGAAATTAACAAGTTTCCTCGTCATTAATATTGTTTCATTGGCTCTAATTATGCAACACATTTGGGTTTTTTTTTGGTTGTTTTTGTTTTGTATTAAACGTGTCATTCTCCATGTGGTGGCAAGGTGGATTTTTGGCATCGTCAGGGGAAAAAAGATACATAAAGATTTACTATGTTATGAGACTGTATGCACCGTAAGCTTTCTGTTCGGTTAGTTCGTTTAACTCACTTAATGTAGATCTGTTTAGTTTTTGGATATTACCGTATTTCATTGTTCTTAGAATCTCGTCGGCTGGATGACCTAGTGGTAGAACGCTTGTCTGTTGGTGCGAAAGATTCCGGTTTCAGTTCAAACATTTCCAATCGCAGGTTTCTCTTTGGATAGTTTCCGCGATAGGCAGGGTTGGGCAAGATCAAGTTCAGTTCACTGAGAGGAAAAACCAGTAAGATCAAATTTAGCTCGGTTCTTTGAAACTTGAGTAATTTTCAGAGGAGATCAGCGCCCCCTTGGCATTAGAAATGGATATTCGGTTCTAGTTTTTGGGCTAGACGTGGACTGAAATGAAATTTAGGTCGAAAATTGGAAGTTCAGATCAAGCATCCAAAATAGCTAGTTCAGATCCATATCAGTTCGTCCAAAGCAGCTATGTTGCTCAGAACAAGTTGACTTGAACTATACACATACGTTACTAACTGCGTTCATATTGTCTCAGTTAATTTTTAGTACCCATTCCCATGAAGCCATTCCTTTTAATCACAGTTTCTCCAAGTTTCCGAACGGGTTGCGATTAAACGAAGGCGACTATACATCACACATCTATACATTTGTTGTGTCTATATAATTATGTTAGTTTAACATGTTGTTTTCTTTCTCCATATGGCACAGCCATAGGTATCTCATTTGAGTGAATTATTTTTCAGAAGAGTGGAAAACAACGCCAGAAAATACTGCCAGTCTCAAGCGTGCATGGTGCTGTTTTCCTAACCAATGACTTTGTGACATACCTTGTCTGTGACATTTGGTGGATGTATTGTATAGTGTAGCAAAGGCGAAAAACAGCCTGGTTTGCAGATTGCCGATCACTGAGTTAGGCAGTCTGCCTACGGGTGTGACAATGTATTATTTAACAACCAGGAATAAACGTCCTGAAACTTTAAACTTGTATTATGGGCAAATATTCTGACTGAGCACAATATGGGGTTGTGTATGACATTGCCAGCTATTATGTACACTGTCTGTGTCAGTGTATAACGTCGTATTCCACTAACATCACATTTGGAAAAAACGTCCAACCGCATTCAACCTGTTAGCATGGAGAGGACCGGAATTTCTCATAGGGCACGGGCAGCTCCGCTTAATCTCAATCCGAATAACCGCAACTTCTGCTTAATTGGAATATTTTTTCACCATCAAAATGTTATATTGTGATATGGTCATTAGCAACCCCCTTTAAATCGCAGCTTTTTTTTTTCCTGCCCCTGAAGAGTTGTGAGCAAGCGGAGACGACTATCATTTTCGACCTTTAGTTTTTGCGCCCGCACATGAACCTGATAATAAATGTAATCAGATCCGGCTCAAACAGTGTTAAAATTATAACAAATAAAATGATGCCAGATTTGCATTTGACCTAATTTGTGGAACGTGAGCTTTGTGCACCCACATCAACGTTATAATTCTACAATCATATTATTGTATTGTCATGGAAAGCCAGGGCATATGTCGCTGTATTGTATCTTATGGTGAGGGTCATTTGTTACACTTTTCTTTTTATGTGTGGAGGCAGGAAAGTGGAGAGAGAGAGAGAGAGGAAAGGGGTAGGGAGTTGTCATGTGATCGCGTCGTCCCAGGTGTGCCAGTGACAGATGATCAGAGATATCGGGTGACGTGCGTCTCCTGACGACATGAAAATCCACCCCGTCTGCAGCGGTATTGTATTAGGCAGTTAAATTTCTAGCCGCCCCGTGAATAGAGTAATTAAATCCGTAGTGTATTCGGGATCATGAAATCTAACCTTTATTGACAATGATCTGATGAGGGCCTAACTCTTTTCATCTGTTGCTTCTATCTAGCGTTTCTGGCACATCGGTTGCATACCGTGTTCTCGCGTGCTGTAAAAAGTAGTGCATTCGCAGTTTCAAGTATTGTATTTAGATCGCAATGTACTTTTCACTGTTGGCTTTGTGAGCGTTTTTACACGCATCCTATCCTTATAAGTGCGCAGTGAGTCAAAATATTTTTACACATGCATGCATTCTTTCATTCTTCATCAAAATTTTTGTTACACAGAAATAAATATACACCAAGACCAATTAGATTTTACGGTTTTCAGTCAGAAAAAAGATGACCTAAACATATTAAATACCTTTCCTTCAGTAAACACAGTGACTTTACATATCTTCAGCAGCAACCAGAAAGCTTAGAAGTGAGTGGTAAAACTTGCAGTAATCTAAGTCCACAATCACTTTCCAGGTTGCAGGAGCCAAACTGTAAAAGTCTCTTTGAGCCATTTAATAAAAATTTCTCCTCGAACCACAGGAACGTTTCCAGATGGTAATGGCTAGTCTGCAGGTCTGGTGCCACCAGTGTGCTTAAAAAAAATTATAAATTGTTTACAGTGGGGGTCCTTCATTTAGATTTTACACAATTTTATTTTAATTTAGATGAAAAGGGATTTAAGATTTCGCCTCCTTTTGCAGATCATAGGCCCGGACAGATGAAATCAGCTGATGCCATTGGAAAACAACCGCCTGCAACAATTATTTGTTTACAGACTTCACCACTTCTGCGGTGTGTTTCATCTTATACGGTTATTTCTACAGTCTGTCCAAAGGAGTCTGATAGTCCAGTTGTTTTTGATTAGGCTCCTGCAATCTCCAGTCATTCAGTATCTTTTAAAGTGAAAATCAGGGCCCTATTTCCCCTTCCCAAGGCCAGTTTAGGACTTTATGGGGACTGTTTGAAATAGCATTCTCTTTTTGCCAGATCCATTCGGCATCTTCATACCTTCAGAGAATTTTGTTACCTGTTGTGACTGGTACACTTTCATTACCCCTCGTTTGTGGTTTGTGCACTCACCTTCCCTCTGACCTGGATGTAAAGGGCGCATGTGGTCTGGCTTAAGTGCCATGTCCCTTGTGTATGTAAAGGCAAGCTTTTTTTTTTTCACGTGCAAGATTTGCACCTGCCCAGATGTGATGAATGGAGCCGGAGAGAGGGGGCGGGGTGTGTGGTGTGGGGGTGAGTAGCCCCGAGGGAGGAAGGGGGGGGGTGGTATGCGGTGTCACGTGTTGACCAGGGACGGAGAGTAAGAGGATATACTTCATTACAATTATTTGAGGTTCGTGTTTCGTGCAAAATGATAGACAACTGACTCCGCCTAATCACAACATGGAAACAGTTGCGATTAAGAGAAACGTGGTTTGAAGCGGCACTTTTAACATTTTAATTTAAACCTTTGAGCCCTGACTCCTTCTCACATCATGTGATTCCCAATTCCCCTCAGTTCCTGGCCAAAGCCAGGTGATGTAGAGTGTGCCAGCCCGATATCTCAGTTCCTCAGGGTACGTACTCTTGAAACCACAACGGAAATATTGGTCTCTCGGGTTCAAAGGGTATAAAGAAGTGTTCTGAAACTTAGTGCGGTTAAACAGGTTGCAGTTAGAAGTGTTCTGAAACTTAGTGCGGTTAAACAGGTTGCAGTTAAGTGGAGTCGACGCACTGTATCATGATAAGGATAGTCGTTGCGTTCGTTACTAGTGTATGGACTGGTTACTGTTTGCGAAATATGCAACAGCTTTGCGTTCCACACCAGTGTAGCAAAACTAGTCCATACTTACATTATTCACACATAATGCAGAACACGGTGTCACATATGTACATCACGTCTTATTGGGCCGGAAAGGGGATTTGGAGAGAATTTGGGGTGGGGGGGGTAGGGAGGTAGGGGGAACAGGCTCGAAGGATACACTGCCATGTCAAATTATATTGACTAGTCAATGAAGATGGTGATAATGATGATGATGATGAAGATGATGATGATGATGATGATAGTAATAATAATAAATTAATAATGTTTATATATACAGCGTCAAATCCTCACTTTGTGGGCCACTGTCGTTTTACAAGGAAAAAAAATCATTATTTAGTCTCACTAAACACAGCAACTCACAAACAAAAAGGACACAACTAAACCACCAGCAATTGGATGGAGATCTTCTTATGGAGCTATTTTAGGAGTCGACATCAAGAAGTATTTCTTGTTGTGTTTTTCAATCTGATGGATGCCGAGTATAAAACTTATGATTAATGCTCACATTGGAATCTCAAGAACTTATCCAAGTGTGTATATGTACTCACTCTTTTGTCTAGTAACTCGATTACTGTAGGTTGCAGGAGCCAAATTGTAAAAGCCTCTTAGAGCCATTTAATGAAAATTTCTCCATAACCACGGGAACGTTCCGAGATGGCCAAGGCTAGTTCGCAGGTCTGGTTCCACCACTGTAATCAAATTATATACTGTTTTACAGAGGGTGGAGAGGCGGATGGCGGGCTTCTTATATATTTTTCACAATTTTAATTTAGATGAAAAGGGGTTAAAAAGTTGGTCTTCTTTTGCAGATCACAGGCCCGCACAAATGAAATCCGCTGAAGCCATTGGGAAACACTGCCTGCAACAAATACTTTTTTTTACAAAATTAAGACTGAATTTCACAACTTCTGCGGTGTGGTTTCATGTTATACGATTATTTCTACACAGTTATGTCCTTTGGACAGATTTTGTACTCTGCTACTATTGACTCTGATAGTCCAGTTTTTGTTTTTTTTTACCAATTAGGCTCGTGCAACCTATGTTGTGGTGGCAGGCATGCACTCACTGGTACTGTTGTATTCTACTTGCAGGTGTTACTGTTCAGTGCCGTGTCAGCCGTCTACCTCTATCTCTTCAGGTGAGTTCACATTTCACCCAACCGTTGTCCTCTCTCTCTCTTTCTCTCTGTCTCTCTCTGTGATGTCGCTGTTTCACTCTCTCTCTCTCTCTCTCTGTGATGTCACTGTTTCACTCTCTCTCTCTCTTTGTCGTTCTCTGGCTTTGTCTTTCTCCTCTTCTGCTCACTCTCTGTCTCGCTGTTTCTCTTTCTCTACCAGTCTCTGTTTCTCTCCATATCTCTCTTCCTCTCTCCGTCTTCGGCGTTCTCTCTTTCTCTTTGTTTTTCTTTCTTGCTCTCCTGGTCTTTGTCTTTCTCCTTCTGTCTCTTTCTCCTCAATTTCTGTTTTGCTCTCTTTCTTTTCTTTCTCTCTGTGTAGATGTTTCTCATTCTCTTTATCTCACTTTGTCTCTTTCTCTTCTTCTCTCTGTCTTTTGACCCTCTACCTTTCTGTTTATCTTTCTCTGTCTCTTTGTCTGTATGTCTTTCTCACTATTTCTTACACACACTCTCTCCTGCGGTCTATCTATTTGTGGATCTCATGAAGGTAATGACAACATTCAGCGACAGTAACAGCGGCGGAGTTAATTTCAAATGACTTTTCGCACGCTTTCTAGAGTGCCATGTGTTGGTGGGCAAAGAGAGAGAGCAGTACTATCGACTGACTANCACATTTCTCATAGCTACATCTTTTTACGATGATTCTCTCTCTCTCTGTCTCTGTCTGTCTTGCCCTATAAAAAAATAAAAATTAAGATCGATTCTGTAGAATCTTTTAAACTGCTTTCTGAACTGGCCCCGAACATAACCCATCTTACTTTGTCTAACGAAACCCCCTGTCTCTAAGAAGAACGGCAGCCATAACCTTATACCTAATCCTTGACTTGCCGTAGTTGGAGAGATAATAAATGAAATGTAAAGTTTCATGCATATAGTCCGTGTTCACATATAACGTAGTGCTCCAGAAAACACGAGGTCTGGGGAAAAACGGCCTTAAATACAGCCATTTTGGTAGCACCAGGAGACACAGTTCCCCCCCCAAAAAAATTTTTTGCGGCAATACGTGTTTTAGCTTTTGCATGAATTTCGTTTCGATACTGTCACAAGAAAAGACCTAAACTTCTGAAGAGAGCACTGCCAAAATTTGCATTTGACCCAGTTTGTGATATGCGGTATTCTACGCAAACACGGATAATATGAAAGGCGAATGAAAATATTTCTAGACGGCTCCTGTCCCTCTCCTCCTCCTCCTCCTCCCCCCCCCCCCCCNAAAAATCTTTTTCTTAAAGCCGTCGTTAGTAGTGCTAGGTGGCATATCGCGTGCTACTCATCAGCTCCTTGTTAAGGATGACATACTTTTCTCGCGTTTTAGCAGCCTGTCAGAACTGTTAACATCCAAATGTTACGATGTCTCAGTGTTTGATGCCGGGGTCTTAGGTTCAGAGGTTTAGCTGCAGAAAAGGGGAGAAAGAAAAAGATAATGAAAAAGAAAATTGGAGGGGGGGGGCTGAGGATACAGACGGGATAAAGGTATCTTCGCTTGGTGGCGAAGTAAAATTTGGTGTCTCCCCATTCAGCAATATCAACATCATCAACAACAACACCACCACTAAGTTTCAACCTGTTTGCAGTCTTCTCGCCCATGACTTCAGTTTTTGCCCCCCTCCCCCCGGACCTTCCTCGCTCCCCTTTTCTCCCTATTCCGTCTCCTGCGGTCTCTCTTCGCTCCTGAAATTGCGCACGAGACTGCGCTCCCACCTAAGACCCCTCTTCTCTCCCCCCCCCCCCCCCCCCCCCCCCCCCCNCCCCACACACACACACACGCACGCATACATACATATATCGTCCTACTGTTCTGGAGTATAGGGGTCTACTATACATTGTATCTACGACATGAAATCAGAAACCCAAGCTCCAGATTTATTGGTTCTTCATGAGGATGAGGGGGCCTGACTCACCATCTCAGTACTCATTCTTGCTGTCATGTTTATTTGATTTTAACTCTTAATCCTCTATCAATCATACCATCATTTTGACACTGGTATGTGCTCACCCTTTTCTCGTTCACATTCTGCTCGCACCCCCGAAGTTTTTTTTTTTCGGTGTTATCAGAAGATAAGAGGGGATCCTTAGTATCCACGGGCCTCGAAGGAAAGCTAAAAAATAGGGTTGGTGCTTCACTACGTTAGTTGGTATCGATAGGAATACCTGTCGATACTGGCCCTCCACGGGAGTACTCACTTCCGATTAGTGAGATAGTCGATATTGGCCATAGTGCTCATCTATTTCAATATTACATTATTTTGTAATGTCGTCACGCTCATTCCACATTGGCCAAAGTCATTTTTTTTTTGAGGATTTGAGAAATCTAGCGCTTTCAACCTGTTTCTCAAAGCAAAACAATGAGGCAGATGTGGTTTAGCTTGTAAAATTGGGATATAATCACTCTACACTTGTTTTGATAGGTAAAAGAGGATAAATAAAGGTAAGATCATAATAATATAAATAACTCAAGTCATTCCTCCCCCCTTCTCCCCCCCCCCCCCNAAAAAAAACCCAGGCAAATGCGGAATGAGCGTAAATATCTATTTGTTTTGTTCCCTTGAATTCGCGAGTGTGTGTCTGCCAAGAAGGGAGGAAAGACGAAGAGAAGCAAAAACGTGCACAATTTTGTTTTATTAGTGGTGGAATCTTGTAAGCCCAATCACTCCAAAGGGCGGATATGCCTTTTTGTGCGTGTGTGTGTGTCTTTTCTAGCTAGTGAAAGCATCAGCGAAGTTGCCTGCAAATGCGGGGGTTTGTGTGAAGCAAACTGCCAAACCACATCCACACGTATTTGCAAAACTTTTCTTTTAATAAAAATTGTGTTCAAGAGCGTCATTGTAAGTAAATATAACGCTTAAGCTGAGAAAAACAAACAAACCGCCAAACGATTTTTCTTGACGCCAGCTCCTCAAAAAAAAACAAAAAACCAAAAAACCGCGAAACCTTGGAATTTGGCCTCATAACGTCAACTTGGCTACATAGAGCACAATATGTGGTGACGTCATTCGCATGAACGCGAGTTTAAAAAATGAAACTCGTTTTTCGGATGTGTGAGAAATCTATTTTCTGTAAATTTGGAGACAGGAAGTACACCGCTGCTAACAAACAACAACAACAAAAAAATGACCATCTGTAGTGAAATTGTGACTCACAAATAATTATGAGTGAAAATGATGGAGAAATGAACCCATGTGGCATTTTCAACAACAAATTAAAAAAAAAAGCATATAAGAATATTTTTTGTTTATTTTAGAAGCAAAACGTTGCTCAAGGCCTTAATTTCCAAATTACTCTTGACCGTGCTAAAGAATGGTTTGTGCCATTGTAAACTCTTAACAGCAATCTTAGTTGACCTGCTTCGAATTTCGATTTTCTAGCGGACTCTTACTATTGACCTTTCACTTCGGTTCCCGATCCAGCATTATCTCATGGAATCATTGTGGCGCCACAGAATCGATATCTGCTGTCGATGATACCAGAAGTCGTGTGTACTCATGATAGTAGTTATTTGGATTATCGACAGAAGCACGGCTGTACCAAAGGAAAAAAAAAAAGCAGGTGGCCACCCATCCTGTACGCGTACATCTCGCTACTATCTTGGGCTTTGAGTGAAGGGCTCGCCTGCTTGTGTTTATAGTCATTAAGTAAAACAACAAAGTCCGGATTACTGTATAAACAAAACACGGAGTGCCATCCAACCGGGCTTCGTCTTCAGTTCTAGGCAAGGTATGGGATTGCCAGGGGTGTGGAAGGACAGGGCCAGAAACGTAGGGAAACATAAGAAGGGGGAGGAGAGAGAGAGAGAGAGAGAGAGAGAGAGAGAGAGAGAGAGAGAGAGAGAGAGAGAGAGNGACAGACAGACAGACAGACAGACAGACAGACAGACAGACAGACAGACAGACAGACCTCAATCATAACTTATTAAAAAAAGCCCACATTCTCGTGGATTCTTGTAATGAACCAATCTAGAGTCATTTGGTTAAAACCAAATAAAGTAAACTCACCAACTCGAACACCTTAAAGGCTCGAAGTTATGGACTGGTCTGTGGAATTCGAGTTAGCGAAGTTCTATTATATTTAGAGAGCACTAGGAAATCCTGAGGATATGAATGATACAAGAATAGTGTGAGGAATACAATCGGGAAGAATGAATAGGAAATGGAGATGAAGGAAAGAAATTGATATTATCAGCGAGAGCAATGGCAAGAAACGTTACGAAGGAACAACTTAAGAGTAGAGTTAGATTAGAATGAAGGAAAAGAGCATTGTAATGGTGGCTATACTCAGGAGAAGAAGAAGAAGAAGAAGAAGAAGAAGAAGAAAGAATCCTGAACTGAAGGTCTTTGGCACCTTTTGTTTTTTCTTCTTTTGGCCCTGTTAACATTTTGTGTCATTCTAAATATACCATTGTGATTTGGGGAAATTTCTTCCATGGAGGTTAAAGTACTTCTTTTGTCCGATCTTTTAACGGGAAGAAAAAGGGGGGTCGACGCCCAAAAATTTTCACAAATGTCTTTCGAAAAACGTCACCTCGAATTCTGATTTGGTCCCCAATTTTTCATTTGGCTGGTTTTGACCGCGTGCGAATGCGTAGGCCTACACACTTTATTTTTTTTTTTTAATCGAAAAGGCTCAAATTGTACCTGAAACTTCAAAATTGGATGCTTTATTTAGATCACAGGTCATTTTACATATTTCTACACCCTGAAACTGGCTGGTAGGGTCCCCAAAAAAGAGGGAGTTTATTTATTAGCGGATTAATTGGGTTGTACACAATGAGTGATTTGCCCCTCTAATAGTTGTCAAAAACGGAAATCTAGAAAAGGTACAAAGGGAAGCAAGCCAGGTATATTCTAAAAAGAACAGAAGGTGAAGACTTAGAATTCTGTTTTGTTGCGACCGCACAGAACGCCATAAAGTGCGTATCAGAATATCATTGCACATACGCCGTTTTGTGGTTAACTAGGCAAAGCAGATATAGGTCTTGCTAGAAATAAGAAGACAGATTCAAATGTTGGAGGGGCGCGCCGGATGGGATGGAGACAGAAAGAGGGTAATTTAAGATGGAGGAAATTAAAGTTGGCATGATGAAGCATTTTGGCGCTTACCGGCCCGGGTTATCTGATGGAGATGCTCAGCTCTGTCTTTTTCTAGCTACAAACCGTCTTTAGCTGATTAATTTCTCGCAGGAAAGGGATTTATTTTACCTTTGAGGCTTAACTTTCGCTGACAACAGTGAAATCCGCATGTGGACGTCTGGGCTTAATTCATGATTGGTGTAGAAAATGCTAGTTAGTTTCTCTCCACAGCCATCATTCTTCACGTGTATTTTTATAGTAATAATAACAATAATGATTATAATAATTATACTAAAAGAGTTAACAGTAGTAGCAGCAGCAGCAAACAACAACAACAACAACAACAACAACAACAACAACAACAACAACAACAGCGACAATAACATCAATGAGATTTAGAAGTCTTGTTTCCAGACATTGCCCACCAAGCCAACTTCACGTTGTTATTATTACCCATCGGACCAAGCCACTCCATAATTATCTGCTCCCCCGAGAGCTTACATTGCCACTGCCATTTACTCGTTCTGATCATGGGCATTTATACATCTTTCGCTGCCTGTAGCCAGGTACCCATTTTATAGACGAGTGGACTGAGAAAAAAATGTGAATGAATTACTTTCCCTGTTCATTGCAACATGATCATGGTGAGAATCGAACCCATGTCCACTTGATTTTGAATCTAACGTCGTAACCCTTCGGTCATGCTATTGGTCTGGGCTTATTCCAAATAAACTTGTTAAACTTGTTATTTTGACAAGCATGCAGTCGCTTTCCTCTATCGACGACGTTTTTGCCAGTGTTTGCATGAACAGCTCATTATGGTTGTCAGTAGATGGAACTGTTTCCATTCTTAGCACATTTCCGATGATTTCGTGACTGTCCGTTTCCAGGATCTGCTGGTCTTCTGGTGTGAACAGACTATCCAGGACTCAACCCCATCACTCCCATCTCCGCCCTTGTCCTCACCCCGCTCTTATTAGCTTTATTTATATTCCTTGTGATCATTGAGCGTCACCATAATGTGGTTAAAGTTTGTTTTTTAACTTTCGGGTCTTTTGTTGCAAATGGTAGACTGTCCCTTTTTTTTTCTTCTTCTTTTTGAATGCCTCTTTAGACCTTCATAGTACTGTCTGACGAAGTTGTGTGAAAAGACTGAGTATGTCCTTTACCCTTGTGCATTGAGATCGAATGTGCTAAAACGAATATGAGAGGAGAATATTCTATAAGGAATATTATTATATTATAGTCTGAGGTTGTGTGGATCAAGAGCTAGCCTTGCTACGAAAGATATTCCTCTTCTCATTATCAGTAACATTGTGTGGTTCGTATGTCAGATGTTGCATGATGTATGCAGTGACAGACAATACCATTAGGAAAGCCACACTAGAACATCTTCATTGGCTATCTCCAGCTGTGGTCTAGTAGGCAACGCAACCTTGGATCTTACACGGAAAGGTAATTTGAAGTAAGATAGTGCTTCCTGTACGACTCTGTGCGACTCTGAAGTAGGACTGTGTCTTGAATGTATCTTAATGAAAATTTAAAGGGCAGGCCCACATTTACACAACACCAAAATCAGAACAGCGGAATATGTCTACATTCTGCCTCCAGTTCTAGTCTAGATCACCACGAAATAAAAATGAAATCGCGTTAAAATTTTATAAAACTCCAACGCAGCTCGCCCTGCCCGTACATAAATACATAAATGCTCTGGCATTGACCGAAGAGCGTCGTAATTGTGGTTTTATTCTCCATAATTTAAGCTCTTGAGATGCGGCAATATGTGAAGGATGTGCGTCGGAAAAGTGCATCGCTCAAAAGCGACTACCGGGGGGAAATAAAATAGATGCAATTATTTGTATCTCGCGGCAAAAGGTGGGCTCAAATCTCGTTATCTGTAAACAAATCCTCCATAATTACCATCCACTTCACATTGATAGGGCCAGTATTAAACTCTTCAGGAGAAGCTGTAGAGGCAGTCATTACTTCTAGCGGAGACGCCCTTCTTCAGCGCGACAGAGATGGCTTCATAGGATGTCCGTCAATGCAACATTTGTGTCTCAGCGTTTGTGACACTCTCGGGGGCCAAACATGCCAGCTTTTTTGTAGACCACCGCTGTTTGTCATTGGACACTATTCCAGTTCTCGAGAAGCGGTTTGAACTGTCAAGGGTTCTTACACGCTCCGCCACTCCGATTTTCACGCATTCATCTCCTTACAAACAAGCATTTCCTTTTTCGGTCCTTTTATTCACAGAAATTAAAAATTTTTGAGAATGAAAAGAAAGGGAAAAAGATAATAATAATATCCCCCCCCCAAAAAAAAAAAGTGTGAGGTATTTTGCTAAAGACCAATAGTGAAGCTGGATGAAGGAATTTGTTTATGTGCAGTAAGGCCCCTAGGCAAAGAGAAGGGCTTTATATGGTGTAGTGGGCATTCATGCTGCTATCGGTGGTGCAGAGCAGTGAACCCCACCCACTGCTTAGGGGTTCTTCATTGCTCAAGGATTTTGTTCCTGGCAAATTGGCTGGTTCTGAATGTCAGTCTTTGTTTGTCTGCCATGGATTCATTGAGAAGTTGTCAGGCTGTCATTATGGTGAACGAGGGAAAATTTTCACATTGGGAAGATAAATCCCAAAAAATAACATTCAAGTTTTAATGAATGAACCAGAGACTGAAGAGGGTGCGGGAAAACTACAGAGCGTGACAAGAGGAGAAGTGATATTATTATGAATATAACGCACAGGAGGGCATGGGGAGATGTTAGTTATGTTGGATATGAGGAAAGGTTTTCTTTTTGTGCAGATGTAACCAGTGATCACCTTTGTTATAAAGGAGGAGGATGGGTAGCTATATAGATGGATTGGTGGGTGGAGTCATGGATGGATGGATGGATGGATGGATGGATGGATGGATGGATGGATGGATGGATGGAAGGGTTGGTTGGGTATTCGAATGGGTGCATGCGTTCTTTGGAGATGAATATCGGGATGAAGGGTGATGAGAGGTTGATCAGTCCAACATAGTAATACACTGGTTTGAGGTGACAGCCACAGTTTAAGATTAATGATCCTTGTAGAAGCCTAGTTTGTATACATTTCCCATGTCCATGGCAGCACATCCATGAGTAGAACTAATCGCCCACCAGTTGAGGGTCGTCACTGTCTTGATTGTATATTGTAGACTTTCCTATAGAGTACATACCAACGGAGTGTCAGGACTGGGAAGAGGAAAATTAATGATATTGGATGATGAGGGCAGCAGCGAAATAAAGCCATGATGTATTTAAGATAGTCTCTTCTCCCTCCTCCCTCCATCCCAAAGATAGTTTCCTCACCCTCCCCCTTCCCTCCCACCCCACCCCCACCTNTCCAGCTACACTACATACCCAGTATGCCTAATGAGACACGTAGGCAGTGTGGGAGCAAGTAGCCCTGTTTACACGGACTGGCTCGATATATCCATTTATCTCGGGGTCTGTAGAAGCCGTTACACCGCCCCAGGGGCTGCGGCGCTGAATTAAAATAACAACCATGTTATAAGTTAATCGCGGGGCTGCGATACCGCTTTGAGCCGTGGAATTTTCTCAATAAAGGCTTCTGTCTCCGGCGCCGGGAAATATGTCGATTAATGAGAATTTGAGTGAAGACTTGGGCCAAGTCAGGTGAGCCGTTGCTTTAATTTGCTTATCTGGCGGAGCTGGGGAGGCGTCCCGGGGGATTTGAGTTATTCGTTTCAGCTGTTAATTGATTGTTTGTTCATTACTATACAGAGGACGTCAAAATCCCCAGCCGCTAATCCCTTGCACACCTTTTTCTGTCTTTTACTACCTTCTCTCTTTTCCTGCCTTTCCCCTCTCTTGGAGCGTGCCCACCCTGTGAGGTGCAGCAGAGATTGGGAGGCGTTGTCTGTGGTAAAGCTCTGGCTGAGACTTTGAGAGCACCCATCAACTTGAGAACTTTGACATGAATCTTCCCAATGGCTGCACTGCACGGAACCCCTGGAACCAGCCCTGATCAGATCCTTATAACGTGCACATCTTGCCAATAACATAGATAGCAGAGTGACATATTTGACAAAGTGGTCTTAGAAAACGCAGGAATACTTTGTCACCTGCAGGGCATTGGGAGAAGATATACGTGTAAACACGAAATCAAATGAAATATTCAGGGAGGCCACGACGAGAAGAGCTTACATAAAAGCGGAATTTGTTTATTTCTGTCCCTGTTTCCGTCACTTTTTGCCTTCCTTGTGTCTTTATCCGATTCCTATCCTCATGGGTAGCATACGTCGCACCTGGGCATGACATGAATGTCATGTTTGTTGGTGGGTTGGTTGGTTTGTTGGTTGGTTGGTTGGTAACGGTTGGTTGGCTAGTTGGCTGGCAGGCTGGCAGGCTAACTGGCTGGCTGGCTGGCTGTTTGACGGTTTGATTGGTTGGTTGGTTGGTTGGTTGGTTGGTTGGTTGGTTGGTTGGTTTCTGTGGCCCCTAAGACTAGTTTTCCTGTTTGGAGACTTCCAAACAACTCCAGAATAATTTATTCTACATGAAGAGCTTAGGGTAATGTTTACCTGTATTTTCACGTTATTTTTAATGTATTTTAGCTGTTCATTGATATGTTCTGTGGGTTCAGAATTCTCATTTAAAAAAAAAAAAATAGAGAACTGTAAAGGACATTTACTACGCGTGGGCAGTCATGCCTGCCTTCGATTGCCGGGACAGTTCATTCATATCTGACTATAATTATTGTGGGTTCGCTTTTGAGTATGATATGATAATATACTTTGTTGGGCCCAGAAGTGTGAATAAATTTTTGTTTCATTACTTAGATACACTAAAAGCAATATGCGCGAATAATAGTCTGACAATCTTGTTTCATCTGGCCTGCCGGGATAATTCATTGTTAGCTGGCCATATGGTGGATTCACATTAGGACATATGTTAATATAGCACACAATATAGAAAGTTTATTTCCAGGTTGTTTTTAATCAACATATGGAAATCAAACATAAACGGGTTATATTAACACAAAAGGACATGAAGGTTGCGCAGGTGATATAATTTACCTTGAGTCCTAAACAAGCAACAACGTCTACTGGAATTTAAAAAAAAAAAGACTGCCATTTTCGACGTACATGTGAAGAGAAAAAAAACAACCCGCGTAATGTGTATTTTCAAAAATCCATCAGTCTCCTCTCTGCACTCCTGCCGGGACAACTCATTGATAGCTGACCATGTGGAGAGATGGGTGCGTAATCGGACTTGTCAGTGTTCGACAAGGGAAGTTTATACTTGAATATATCAAAGCGAAAGAAACCACTTTATGTACGTTAACAAAAATCCACCAGTCTCGTCTTGCTTGCCAGCAAGGGATAACTCACTGATATCTTCCCATGGAAAGGTGGGTTCGTTATAAGATGTTGGACTTTCAAGTGAAGTGTTGTTTTTTTTTTTAATATGAAAATGAAGAGCTTTTCTTACATAATTAACAAAGAAAAAATCACTAATCCTGTCATCCGTTGCCTGCCAAGAGGTAACTCACAGCTGATCAGATGGAGCAGTGGGTTCACGATAGGGCTTGTCAGTGCTACGTTGGACTCACAACTGACATTTTTTTTTTGTTTGTTTTTGTTTGTTTGTTTGAGATTTTATTTTCAAAATGCAGAAACTCATCTAAATGTACGTTTACAAAAATCCAGTAATCGTGTCTTCCCTTGCCTGTCCGGCCAACTCATTCATAGCTGACCGTGTGGAGAGATAAGTTCGTTATAGCGCTTCTTATGCCATGTTGAACGCAAAAGTTACTTTTTTTTGGTCGACGTGAAGGAACTCACCTAATAATAATATACTTAAATCCACCAGTCTCGTCTCCGCTTGATTACTGTCATTACTCATTCAAAGCTGACTATTACTGGGGGGAAGTGGGTTCGCACATGACTTGCCATATTGAACGCATAAGTACCTTTTTTTCTGTTGTAAAACATAATTTTTTGTAACTTGATTTATACAGCAAATGTGTTTCCCTTTGCCTATTTGGGACAACTCATTCATAGCTGCCCATAAGAGGAGGTACAGTGAGTTGGGTGGTGTTTTTTTTTTGACGGTATTTATTATGGTCGACGCAGAGCAAGAGTGGAATCATCCCACATTCTTGCGATTTTTTCGGTAAAGGGTTCTCTGAATAGATATTGACTCAATTTTGCTATAAATGTCGGCTAAATTGCTGTTTTTGGCCTGTGGGGGCTTCTAACCCCAACTTCTCTCTTTTTCAAGTCTTCATGGCAACATAAACCTAATCCCTCAATTTCTCAAAACACAGCAAATGTGGGATGGTCCACTCTTGCTCTACAGCGACCTTATAGTCGCGTAGAACAGGCCGTCTTATTCGGCGACGCCCAAACTATGGTTTCCCTAGTTGGAGAACACCAGGGTGGTTTTTAGCATAAGGTACATGGGCTACGAGTTCGTCCATTCAGAACGTCCTGTCTCGCATCACCTTAGTCCCTGTCCTCTCTCTACCGTGCCCTTCTGACGAGCGATGGAAGAAGGTCATGCCTGTCTGTAGAGCCTCTTTGAAGTCCGGCCTGTTATTATGGCGTACCGTACACTGCTGTCACAGGGAGCCACAGGGAACCATTGTGCCCAGTGACAGGCTGCTTTGACGGGATGAATTCCTCGTGTTGTCCTGTGGGCTCCGAGTGTTTATTTATGTTTAATATTCCCCCTACTTTAGGAGATTGGTCGGGAAATGGAATTCAGCTCCAACAACAAAGATGGCATCCGAAGTAAAGTCTGGCGCAAGGGAAGCTAGCACAGGTGGTGTCGGGGAGATATATTCTTTTCATTTATTCTTTTTGTTTTAATAAATATACAATATGCTTGGGTTGGATTTTGAGGTGGCTTTTTTGAAGCAGTAGTGATACGCCATGAATCCGTTGCTGGAGTAGAAACTTTTGGGCATTCCGTATTTTCTTGGAGAAGAATTGTAACAGGTCCAGTCTAAGGCAGTCAGTCCCACTTAATGGCAATTGCTGGGCAGCATGGTTTAACGTACTCCGGTAAGTTTATATAGAGAGAATACATACTGTAATATATCTAATATGTTGTCATAATGCAGAGGCAGCGACTGAATCTAGCTACCGGGAACTTAAACCTTTAAAGGTAGCTGTGCACGCCAACAATAATTTTCCATTCTCAAGAACTTCTTCTGTCCAAGGACTATCAAAACACACGTGAGTTTCGTGAAGAATGCATCGTTATTTACCTTACGTTTATGGTTTATGGTGAAAGAAAAGCCTCAAGTGACCAGGATTTGGCCCTTGGTTTACTCTACGTCATGTCCAGTATATCGTATGATATGCAAGTTGTTTTTATGACACTAGTGTAGAAGTCACGTTTGTACTGGTCTAGATTTTTATATACATTGCATTTCACAGTGACACTGATAAGCAGGTGACAAGAGGGAGGGTTTTGCAGAATTAAGACTGTTATCACCCAAGTAGACAGAAATAGAGCGAGATAGACAACGCACAACTCTGTAGGTGTCGAGGCGATATATAGTTTGAATGTCGGTAGGAAAATACGCTCTTGAGGGGAAACATGTCTGAACAAACGACTGTTTTTTCAGTCATGCTATGAAAATAGAATCTTGGGAGAATGCATGCTAAGCCAAGCAGATTGTAGGGTCGTCAGCGGGGATCTGGGGCTGTAGAGAACCTGTCAAGATGGCTGGAGAATTCCTAGCGCAGTTTGAAAAGAAAAATAATCGCTAAGCGCCAGGAGGGCGAAAACGGGAAAAAAACTTATGTATGGATGGGAGGTTATTTGTTAGGAAAGATTTCGAGAGGACCGGGCTGGAATATGTGAAGGGAGTTTAATATATGATGGCGCATCCCTAGCTTCTCTTCTCTCTTTCGTGCTCGTTAAGCAAAAAAAAAAACAACTTTACCCAGTAGGTGAAACTGATTTCATATCCTACATATTAGTTTGGTTCCCAAAAGCTGATGCTAAGAGCCAAGGTCCACAGTGTTTGTGTTAAGGATAGTTCCCAAGTTTGAGGCTGAAGACTCCTAACCACCGGAGATAATCTAGAGATCTTCACATCCTCCTGACCCTGATTTCACATCCTGCATATTAATTTGGTTTCCAAAAGCTGATGCTAAGAGCCAAGTTCCGCAGTGTTTGTATTAGGAACAGTTCCCAAGCATAAGACTGAAGGCATCCAAACCACCGGAGATCATATTCTAGAGATCTTTCATATCCACCTGACCCATGCAGACATTGAATAGTGGTAAAAGGAAGTCATCCAAAGGCTGTGTCTCGCGTGTCAGGTGTCCCAAAACGTTGGCATTACTGAATGCTTGGACAGAGATGCCAGATATAAAAAGGGGGTGAACAGGTGATATCAGTATATTGTCCACTTTTGCACTGGGCCCTGAAAGCTAAGAAGGGGTCTCAGTATAAATGAAAACAACAGCAGTGCTAGAAGCAGCAGCAGTGTAACAGCATGGAGACAGGCTTTTTCATTTTGCCAACGTGTGACTCTTTGCGTGTGTGTGTGTGTGTGTGTGTGTGTGTTTGTGTGTGTGTGTGTGTGTGTGTGTGTGTGTGTGTGTGTGTGTGTGTGTGTGTGTGTNGTGTGAGGGGGAGAAGGGGTTAGTGGACATAGTATCCCTGATCTCGGGTTTCCAGGGGTATCATTAATCATCATTGTCAGTTGGCTTGTCCGGACTTCTTGGAACAGCAAGCTAAAATATTCCTCCCAAGAATGACAAGCAATTATCCTCCTCTCCTGCTTTTCCCCCTTTCTCCCGTAAGTTTTCAAAAAATACCCAAGAAAAAACGCTGGTGTCAGATGACCAGCGTCTGTGCGTTTGGGGGAGAAATGACACCTTTCGGTGTTCACAGTGGGGACCGCTGCCGAAGACATGGCCATGGAGAAGAGCTGAATGGCCCACTGTTCAAGTGTCACTCATTCACTCATTATTTTCCCATAACTGTTGAGCTTCATGTTTGAATCTAGTCTGCTCGGGCTCTCTTTGACCTTTTTTTTTTCTTTCTGAGGTGTAGGATTTCTTTTAAAGTCAGGGACAGGGGTGAGAATTAAGAAAGTACAAATGGAAAGCCGAATTTGGTCTGAGGTGTAGGAGGGGAAAATTGCAAGGTTACAAGGCATGGGGGGTATAGGGAGATGTCCTTGTCCGTTCTTTACGATGTAGTTGATTTGCATCTTGTGTTAATTTGGTGGTGCCTCCAATGTTTCAGTCTTTGTTGTAGTTGTTGCTGTTGTTGTGCTGTGCTAGGTATTTCCATTAGCCTTTGGCTGATGACATGACTTAGTGTGTCTGCTTGTAAATAAAGCCGTAGTATTACGCAGCCACATATATATTGGCATTCTCATGTAAGCATTTTTGAGATGTTATTATGATCATCATAGTTTTAGAAAGTTGCCTTACCATTACATCCTTACTGATCTACCCTACCGTACAACTTCATTCTTCATACTTTTTTATTCTTCATTTGCGTCTTCAGTGTGGAGTGGAATCCACCATTCGGCAGTCAGTGTTGTCTTGGACTCAAGTATTTGTAAAAAAATCAACCTCAAACATACGCAGTCCTTTTTTTTTTCCTAGCTGCACGTTAATTTATCTCTTTCATTTAACAAGTTGCAATGATCCAGGATCTTTACAATCCCATCGTAAAGGATTCTAATGGTGGAAGATTCATGGCGTCAGTAGGAGTTGCCGTTATTGCTCTCACCAAGTACACCAGATTACGTGACGCGGAACGCCAATTTTCACATTTTTTGGAAATGCATGTACCTAATTAATGGATGGACCACTCGATGATCTGCGTTCAAACATAATTTACTCTCTCTGTCTCTCTCTTCCCTTCTCTCTGTCTCTCTCTCTCCGTCTTTCTGTCTCTCTCTCTCTCTCCTTCTCTCTGTCTCTCTCTCACCGTATCCTTCACTTTCTGTCTTTCCTCATTCCCGCTCTCGACAAGCGAGATCCATACATCTCTTGTACTTACTCTCGATTCAGGCCTGCAGTTTTTGTGTCGTGATTTTCGTGCTATATCATGAATAGAGCTATCAGACGTGCATACTTCCAGGGTTTTGAAAACCCAGAAACAAACGAACAAAAAAACTTTTACCCCCGACAGTTGACAGACCCCTAAAAAGAAAAACCTCGCCGCTCCAGCCGTCTCTCTTTGAGCTGTCAATCTCCGCACACCTTGAATTGTTCCTCACAGCTAGGTAAGAGGAAAAGCCTGGGTCTCAGCCTTTTGACAGTTTTACTGTGGATAAATGTCACCTGTGTCACAAGGGTGATTATTTTTCAATTTAGCAACTTACAGGATGCTCGTTTGTCGATGGGAACCCTCGATTTCGGTTGGGGTTTGTACGGGCCACGTGTGGCGCAGCCCTGCGTGACGACGACTGACGGCATCTAGGAAGAGGGCAAGGGTTCCGAACTTTTCTCGCTGGGCGTACCCCTTGACGCCAACGGGCAGTCCGGCAGTGGTATGCTCGTTTTTGACGTAGACTAATTGGATCTTAAAATCACTCACGTTATCAAGTTTTTTACAAGTTTATTTATGAAAAACCCAGACCACATCTGTGGTACATAGGCGATCAATTCATAATACAGCGCAAAGACACAAATATGAAATAGTCTAAGGTAATTACAACATTTGATTACACATACCATATACAACTATACACTCTCTCTTCTCATACATTGTAAATACTTTTATTTGACACATATCTACTGGAACTTCCGGAAAACAACTTCAATATATCTTGCAAGGTTCATCAGTAATTTCGTATTTTCACATGCGAAAAGTTCTTTAGTTTTATAAACACTAGGGTGCACATAATATCTTCTTTTTAATAGGCTGCGTCTTTCGTTCTGAAAAAGATTACATTCGTATAATACGTGGAAATCATCCCCTAGACGGTTACAAAAGGAGCATTTTCTTTCCATTATTTCAGTTCCTTCCCACCTCCCGGTTTCAATTGGCAATTTATGGTTGCTAGTTCTAAATTTTACTATAAGTCGCATATAACGGTTTGGTATTAAATCTAAATAGTCTTCAAACTGCAGGTCCTGTTTTAAACATCTATAGAATCTACCCTTGCTGGAACCCTCTATGTCTTCTCTTCAATTATTTAACAGCTGGTCTTTCAGTCGTCTCTCTATTTCTAAAATAGCCTTTCTGCTGTCAAGAGCATCACGTAAATTAAGGGCTCATAATCAAGTAGTCAAGCAAAAGAAGGTTTCACTCGGTTTTTTTTTTTTTTCACATAACAAGCTCCTCGCCAACTCCTTGGTGCATTTCCCCCCCCTTTNATGGGTGCCTTTAACATCTCTAGTTTAAGGATCCCATATATATATATATTTTTAAATTTAAGCTTGTAAACCCCTTACATCATTTGACAAAGATGTAACGATATTTTTTTTCCCATTTCACTAATCAGCTTTTTGATTACTAAGTTTCTGTATCTGTCGACAGTATTGTTGAGTCTTTCACTTGTTTGAGACAATGCAGATGGGGCAAAGCCTCTTGAAGACGATGGAAGGGCTGTGAAAAATGATCTTTTGAGAGGAAAAAAATATCATTAGCGTTACGCCATAACGGGCACGGATTTGGCCATCTTAACAAATTTTCACACGCAGTTTACTTTTGCCATGTCATAAACCTTTAATTGTAATTTGCACGTGTGAACTTTGAATATTTTGACATTAAGGATAAATATGCTAGGGTAAAAAGTCATGAAAACATGTCTCAGAAGATCAGGTCGTTGTGAAAAAAATGTCTCAGAAAACAGGCCATTGAGGAAAAAAAATGTCTCAGAACATCACACCGTTGTGTTGAAANGGGGGGGGAGAGGAGGGAATCATCGTTAGGTGAGTTCAAACCACCTTAACTTTTAATCCCCTCACCCGTCCACACCAGAGAGCCAGGCCCAACAAAAGCTTCTATCTAAGATGAGCAAAGCTGTCAGTTCGGCTACTTTCTTGTGTGTTACGGGTGTTCGGGACACGAAACAGTTGACTCTTGTCAGTTTTCACCTGAGTAAGTGGATTTGAAGCTTTCTTTTTTTTTTTATTGAAGGTCGCGGTTGAAAATAGGCTTTTTTCGGAGAAATGGCTTTTTTCGGCAACATTGGAAAGACGTCGGATTAATCCGTGGACGTGGTGGACAGTTTAAGAGAGAGAGAGAGAGAGAGAGAGAGAAAGAGAGAGAGAGAGAAAGAGAGAGAGAGAGAGAGAAAGAGAGAGAGAGAGAGAGAGGGGGGGAAGGGGGAAATCATCCAGTGCAAACCACCTTCACCTTTAATCCCCTCACCCGTCCACACCAGAGAGCCAGGCCCAACAAAAGATGAGCCAAGCTGTCAAGACGGCTGCCTTCTTGTGTGTGTGTATGAGTTGTGCTTATGTGTTTACACCAAGCTCACGTGCAAGCTGGCAGCTTGTATACACACAGATGGCCACTTATCATCCATTATTTAACTTTTAATACAGGAAGCCCGACGACTAAAAAGAAAAAAAAAGGGGGGGGGGGGNGGGGGGAGAATCGGGAAGAGGGGTCGAGATGAGCTTTAGCCAAACCAAGATAAATAGTCGGGCGTTATTTATCAAACGTGTCGATAAGAATGTCTAGAAAGTAGGTCTAACATTTGGAAAAAATTAAGGACAGCCTAGTCATGAAATTTGAGAGTTGATGTTAGAGAGGTTCATCGATCAGCCGTTATGCACTCGAAAATGCGGACTAGCTGTTGTTGTTGCGCGATGTCCAAGGCAAGGTTCTTCTCAGTGATGGCCCGTTGGTTTAGTGGTCATGCTGCTGAAACCAAGGACCATATCCTAGAGCACGGAGAAAATTTTGCATACAAAGCCTAAAAGTAGCACTGGACATGACATTTTCTCCTTCTTTCAGAAGGGGTCGTTCAGAAATTACTAAAAATCATGTCCATCTGTTATTTTTTTTTTAGAGACTTAGGCACTCCCTCCCTTCGCTCTCTCACTCTCTCTGTGTCTGTCTGTCTCACCCCCCTCCCCTTTTCGCACGCTTTTCCTGTTCTGCGCGCCATCACCTATCTCCT
>JAWQUT010000312.1:546658-575911 GCA_033807755.1 Ellobium chinense
AATTATTTTCAGCATTTTCAGGAAGTTTAGGTTCTTGAGTTGCCTTCTACTTTGCATATGATGCCTTTCATGGCCTTTTGCATGCCACTTTGTTCTAGAAATGTCCTTAAGACTTGCATTCATTGGCGTCACATCTAGGGAAACTCATAGCATATTTAGTTCACCGGGTAGTTCGTGCAGAAGCTTGTCTGTGGTTTTACAATGGAAAAAGGTCTTCTATTTGCTAGTTTTGAAGTAGGTTGTCTTCCAGAGTGGGTCATCCTTACTGGTTTTACCTCGGAGCCTCGGTAGGGTGCAGTGGCATACTGTCTTCATGTTTTGCTTAGAAGCCATAACTCAGGTCCAAACCTGACGCGACAGCTGAGCTACGCTGCATCTACATCATGTCGAGGTACACTTTCTAGTCCCATTAACCATCCACACTAGCGCATCCGGCGTGTGAGAGATAAAGATGGTACTTTTGCGTCAAGCCGCCAATTTTTGACTTTTAAATTGTAGACCCAGTCTTAGTTCACTCTGTTACGGACCTGTCTTAATATTACCAAAGACCCTCTCACAGATCTCTCGTTGTTAGCTATTGGCCCTACCTTAGATCACACTGTAACAGTAGACAGTATAATAAAAAGCTTATGAAAAACCATTCTAAATGGCCAGAATCTACTTTAGAGTTCACAGTGTATCGGACCTCAAAGGTGCAGGTTGCTTCTTCATTTAATGCAAATGCAGACTTAGCAGCCCCTATCGACAAACCATACTACCATGAAATAAGCTATACAAACTCTCTTTGGAAAACAGAGGCCGTGAGCCCAGTGGTTATCATGGTGTCAATCAGTTGCAACGAGAAATTGCAATTATCACCCCTATAAGCGTGGCTTTTTAAAAAAAATTCCTTCAGCACTGTCTCATCAGCGGGCCTTCTCTCTCTTTGTCCCCATTCAATTTTCTCTGATCGATTTTGATGAAACATGGACATTTTAGTTTTGACCCCAATGCAAATAAGGCGCCGCAGTTTGACAGGAGATGAATGCCTCAGTGTTCCGGGCGTCATTCTCCCGCGGGACCTCTGTGAACAAGGCGCCCGGTGCCAGCATTCTGTTAGACTGCTGCCTGCCTGCCATGTCTTCCCCCTAAAGACCTGATCCAAAGGTTCCCATTTTTCATAGTCCAGGGACCCCTTGACGCCACTCCCGCCTTCCATGTCTTCGCTTTTTAAGACCTGATCCAATGGTTTCCATCCTTTCATGGTCGATGTACCCGTTGACACTACTACCGCCTTCCAGGTCATCCCTCTAAAGACCTGATCCAAGGGTTCCTATCCTTTCTTGTCGAGGTACTCGATGACGCCACTTCCATGTTTCCCTCTATAGACTTTATCAAATGTTTCCCATCCTTCCTTGGTTGAGGGAGCCTTTGATAGCAGTAGGCATACCCGGTCACCCCTGTCTTGGAATCACAGACCTGTGTCTTAGTCTCAGGTATGAGTGTTAAACAAAGTAGAGCCAATCAGTAGAGTGTCCACCACTGTCAAGGCGTGCTGGTTTGTATTTAGTCATTATGTGAATGCCATATCTGTAAGCTGGTACACGTTATATCATTACATGTATATGACGTTGAACAAGATACAGCACTACGGACACCACTATCTATATAACTTCACGGGACATGTGTAATGCTAGGACCATATTTTGGCCAACCGGAAGGCATCCCTGGCTTAGCAAATTGTTCGGAGGCCCATGGGTAGACTCTTCGTTTAGCCCTGAAATTTGCATGGCGTACCGTTAAGGGTACGGCTGATCTCAAGTTGGGGACCCTTGACCCAGTCTCTAACCAGTTTTGTCTTCATTCTCTTTCTCTTCTCATTTTTATATTGCTTTCGCTCACCCTGGTCCTATTTCTTCTTTCATGTCGATGTTTGATTGAATTCATTTCTTTCGCTATGTAGTTCTGTTCTGGCTTTAGTCTTCGCCTAGCAGCCCAGGTTGATTGGAAAGGAGGGGAAAAGATTAGATTGAAATCGAAAACACAATCTCTTTCAACTGCTTTCATGGTTAGGTTTTGAGACGAACCTTTGGCATTTTCAGAATAATTGGATCTCTTTAACTCTTCTATAGGACAAACATTGCCCCCATACAGACGGCAAAAATTGTTGCAATAGCCGTAAATTAAATGAAACATTGGAGAGAGAGAGGGAGAGAGAGAGAGAAAAAGAGAGAGAGAGAGAGAGAGAGAGAGAGAGAGGGAGGGAGGGAAGGAGAGAGAGAGANAGAGAGAGAGAGAGAGAGAGAGAGAGAGAGAGAGAGAAGGTGGATAGTTTCAGCTCGCAATAGATTTACTGTAACACTTTCATAAGAATTGACCCGTGGACATGAGATCCTGCCTGCTTTGGCTGCTTTTGAAACACGTGAATCTCAGGATACGAATGATTGAATATAGTGATGATGAAAGGAGGGTGTGGTTGCGATGTTGGTGTTAGTGGTGGTCTAAGTTGAGGTATTTGTGATGGTTATTTTGATAGTCGTGTTGCTGTGGTTGTGTTGTTTGTGGTTGTGGCCATATTAGAAACAATAATTTAAACAAAATAAATAAACAGGCAAACAAACGTCATAGTGGTGGTGGCAGTTATGTTATAGGTGGTGGCTGGTGTGACAGTAGTGGTCACGGTTGTGTCCGTGGTGATCGCTGTTGGTAGTGGTAGTGGAAGTGGTAGTGATGGCTGTGGTTGTAGTAAAATCAGTGATGGTCCTGGTAGCGTTTGCATGAAAGCTGATGCGACTGTCTTGTTTCTCTTAATGCTTTATGGTTGAAGGACGTAGAAGAAAGGGCAACACACTCTTGCGAGTGAAAGTCTCCTAAAACTCTTCGATTCTAAGCTGGATAGACGCTCCAGATTATGGGTGAAGTTCAACTTTATCCGCTCTCTGCACTCGAAAGAACACTGCAACACTGGCATAACTGACTGTACATGTATTTTCTTCCATTTTTCAACAAGATGCCGGAATATTGCACCATAGGGACCGTTTTACCTTTCTGTCCGCATAATCTCTCCCCATCTCTCCCTTTCCCCCGCCCCATGCCACCCTCTGCCATGCTCAAAATACATTCCGATCAGTGGGCACAATGATCATCAGTCACACTTGACTGCATGCAGCAAAGAGCTTAAGTGCCGTATCTAGTGGGAGAGGGGGGCACTTTGGCTCTCTCCAAGTCTCCATGGCCCAGCCGGACTAGTCTAGTTCCCCCGCCGATCGGATGCAACTGTTAATTTCGTTAGGAAGGGAGGAAAAGACAGCATTTCTAGTTCTAGATCCGCCGCAGGAGCGCGGTCTTGCGGGAGGCTGCAAAATGCCAGGACTGAGATAATCATGAGATGAGGGCCATGTGGGGGAGAGAAATGAACATTATCTATTTTGTTGGAATGGAAGTTGCTGCCCAAATTTAATTTGAAATTGGACATGAGGAAATTGGGGTCACTTACTCATGCCTGCATAAAGAACATCATCCTATCACTTGAGTATACTGATGTTCGGTTATATTTTATTTGCTATGTCCTCCCAGTGCAGTAAGACGATCAGGGCTGTTGGCTGAGGGAGGGTTGTGGACGAGGGAGAGGAGGGAAGGAAAGAGACCCGATAGACGAGGCATATAAAAGTGATGAAAAATTAGAGAATTTTCAATGCCAGTGTGTGTAAATGATTTCTTTGCATTTGGGATCGTGTGCGACAGCGTGTTCTAGCAATGCCAGCCGTATGTTTTCGTCATTATCTCGTCATTAGCCTACAATGAAAGAAGAGTTATAATAGAAAGTCATACGCGACCGTTCTAACG
The DNA here is from genome assembly GCA_033807755.1 of Ellobium chinense. Lineage (NCBI taxonomy): Eukaryota > Metazoa > Mollusca > Gastropoda > Ellobiida > Ellobiidae > Ellobium > Ellobium chinense. The sequence continues at coordinate 550,484 of JAWQUT010000312.1, forward strand.
TAAAACAGGAAAAAAAAAACAACTCTGATATATCTCCAAAAATTACCGTAGTATTTTGTAATCTGCAGATGCTTGGTGTGGTTTCTAATTAAGTGTCACTTTACTATCTTAACTGTTCCTTCCATCCAATATTATATAAACTAACTGAACTGGATTCTATTGTTGTACTTATGACCTGTGTTCTTAAAGCCCGCAATTTATGGCCACTGATAAGTTAGATTTGGGCAGGTTTTGCTGATCCATACAAGCATTACAAAATCTTCAGAATCCTCGAACATGACCTTCAGGACGAGAGAGAGAGAGAGAGAGAGAGAGAGAGAGAGAGAGAGAGAGAGAAGAGAGAGAGAGAGAGAGAGAGAGAGAGAGAGAGAGAGCACCCCTTTGGAGCTGTGATTTTAATTATTACACGTTTATTGATATTGATTGTCATGTTACACAAATCTGTATTGACAGAACTGCATAACTAACATTTTGTTTATCATTTGGCTTGTTCTCAGGAAACAGAATGGACTGCCACAAGCAACCGAGTCTTTGTTTAGGTAAGATCTTGACACTTTCTAAACACTCTGTAGGCTCTCACTAACTGTGCTTCAAGGCTGTAGGAAATCTGTCTTGTGGGCACTGTGGTAAAAGATCTCATGATGTAGAACCTCCTTTACACAAGAAACCCTCGTACTCGTTGCCTCCCTGAGCTCTCGAGTCTCTTCTACCTCCTTGTCAAAATTTTACTCACGTACAATAGTATAACACTTCCCAAACTCGAACTTTCGGCTCGCGGAATTCGAGTTCATGTGGTCATGCTTTACAACGAGGTTCCAGTTAACTGACACTTTGAGATGAATGATATCGTAGGACCCACTAAAACACTTTGAGATGAATGATATCATGGGACCCACTAAGACACTTTGAGATGAATGATATCGTAGGACCCACTAAAACACTTTGAGGTGAATGATATCATGGGACCCACTAAGACACTTTGAGATGAATGATATCCAGGGACCCACTGAGACACTTTGAGGTGAATGATATCCTGGGACCCATTGAGACACTTTGAGATATATGATATCCTGGGACCTACTGAGACACTTTGAGATGAATGATATCCTGGGACCCACTGAGACACTTTGAGATGAATGATATCCTGGGACCCCCTGAGACACTTTGAGATGAATGATATCCTGGAACCCACTGAGACACTTTGAGATGAATGATATCCTGGGACCTACTGAGACACTTCGAGATGAATGATACCCTGGGACTCACTGAGTCACTTTGAGATAATAAATGATATCCTGAGGTCCACTGAGACACTTTGACATGAATGCTATCCTGGGACCCACTGAGTCCTGCAGGACATGCAGAGATATCTGTTGCTCCTGGCAGAAAGTGCATTCGGGCCATGCATGCGGTTGAGGTGGGCCTTGAGCAGACAGTGCTTGTTCTCTGTCTTACAGATGGTTCTGTGATTTTCTCATGGGAGTTGTGGAGAGGGTCGCTCATGAACTGGTATTTAGTAAGCTGTAAACTTTGGGATTTTGTTTTAGGGGGTTGGGGGAGGGGGGCGTTGGTGTGGAGGAGGAAGTGGGTAAAATATGCAGAGCTTAGCGTCTGAGGAGGCTACAAGTATGAACTAATGTACAGTATCCTGGTGTGTTGTTTAAAGTTTCACTTTCCATTCCAGATTCTTTGTTGGCAGCGAGGAAAATCCCACAAGAATCAAAACTTTGGATGGGAAAGCAGTCAAAGATAACAATGCCAACACCAGCACATCTGGCAGACCAGCAGATTATCAAGGCAGCAACATTAGCAGTAGCCGTATCTCCACAACCAGCATTATATCATCAGGGTCTGAGCAGGAAGAAGGTAGAACGTCCACTCAGGGAACACAGGGTACGGCCAGTGCAGAGGCCGGTACAGACTCATTCCATTCAAGAAGCGACCATCAGTCTGCAGCCTCATCACCTTCATCCACTTCATCCACATCATCATCCCAGCCAAACGCCAACAGAGCAGCAGGATCAAAATCTGTATTCCAGCAGATCCTTCAGAGGGTGCCCTTCGTGGCCAGCCTGGTGAGAGACCTGCAGGAGCAACTCAAATCGATGCTGACTTCTCTAGAACAGTACCCTCGTCACAAGTGCTGCCCGCACGACCACAGTTGTCTTTCATATATCCTGAAGGTAAGTGAACTAGGTATCCTGGCCTCTCTTTATGGTCGCTGCTGCTTAATCACAACTTTGTTTTAATCACAACATTGTTAAGATAGTTGAATCTTATACAGATATGCGGTAAAGTCTATATAATCACAAGAGTTTTCCATGTACCGGAGATGTTCTTAGTAAGCTGTGTTTACTGTACTTGGTTTCTCTTTCTTGCCTTACAAAAAAAAAAAAACAACAATCGCTCTAGCGAGCATGCGAAAAGTCATGTGATACGCAGCCTGGTGTTCTTTTTACCTGTAAAGACTTTGCCAAAACCTGAGATCATGTAGTATGACAAATAAATCTCTGCTGTTGTTGATAATAGTCGGGCAATACCTGAAGTTTTAAACATTGCGATACTCAGCCTTCAAAGTATCAAGAGTATTGATTCTATTTTGATTCTCAACTTGACTCCGGATAGGCAATTGGATGTGTATGATGCGTGCAATTCTTTCAGTGCTTTGATATTTTTGATACCCTTTTATACCAATAGGCTTTGTACTGGGTAGACAGTGTGAGGTTCGGAAGAGAATCGCAATTAATTTTATTCTGATACTTTCGATCACGTTGGATAGTGTCGATACCATTTGATACCACTGGACTGTGCATTATGGAGATAGGTAGCTGATTTACAACTGGGGATCAGAGCAAAATCGAATTTTGATCATTTTGATATATGTGACACCTCTAGACTCTGTGGTGAGAAGAGGACGATTTAGTTTGGTACTGAAGTTCGGAAGAGGATCCAAATTATTTTCGATACTTTTGCAACTAAATAGAAAATGTTTCAGTAAAACAACTATCGATACTCAGAACTAGTTGATGTTCGTTAAAATGCTCACCCAGGACAGAATAACCAGTCCTGTTCTGTTATGAAGAATGTATGAAAATGTAAGTAATATTTATTCGAATGAATAAAAATGATCAAATAACGTTTTGTTGTGCTCCTGTCACATTCGCCTAAATCATTTTTTTGGAGGTTTTTAGAAATTTATCGCTCATAACTTGTTGCTCAAAGCAAAATAATGAGATAGACGTGGTTTAGCTCGTAAAATTGGGATATTATTACGTGAAAACTCTACGTTTGTTTTATTAGAAAAAAAGAAGATAAAGTGGAAGAGCATAGTAATAAAATTATGAACAGTTCGAATCATCAAAAAATGACTTATGCGAATGTGGACTGAGCGCGACAAAATTCAAGACATGGAAACTTCTGTTGGCCGGCTGTGCATAGGAAGCCAATTGTATCGTCATTTTATGAACGAAAATACTCAGGCTTTGGCAGTGCACTGTATTGCCAATTTGAGCCAGGAAAACACTGGAATGGAATGTAAAACGATTTTGCTGACAGCTGAAGGGAGAAAACCTGGCAAGGCAAAAGAAAAAAAAGACAGGACACGGAAACAGATGCCGCATGCAAAATAACAAAACAGGGCAAAAAACAACTCGCACGTATTTTGGCAGAAATCGTCAGATACAGTGTATGGTGAACAGCGGCAGTGTGGGCGGGATAGCGTTGTGTCGTAGGATTGTTGCCCATTTGGCATCATTACAACCATGTGCGGCTTGTGACTGGAGTTTCGTTGTTGTCGTTGTTATTGTTGTTATTGTTGTTGTTGTTGTTGTTCTTGTCGCTGGGTTTTAGGTTGTGTCGATTTTTAATCTGGCATTTTTAAAAAACCCACATAAATTTAGCCTTCTTGTGATTTTTTAAAATAACTTTAATGACTGCCTAAATTGTGTCCTAGTCTTACATTCTCTTCCGGCCTTCGATGTAATTCCGTCCGTGTCGTAGTCAATATTTGCAAACATCTGCTAATCTGAATACTCACGCCCAGGCTTGTGCGAGCCCTTTGAAAACGCTTTTGATATCCAAATCCAACACTATGTCCAAAATTACGGTATTGGGGCGCGTACCGTCTTCCATATTTTGTCATTCCGTTCTCTAATTTGTCCACCTGCTCCTTCAGCACGAAATTATCGCCTTTATGACTAATTAGTGGGGTCGCGGCTACTCTGGCAGCGATGTTTTGTTTACGTAATAGGCATTAGTTAATTCCGGAGACACCTTTTTTACGGCCATCTGGACGCCAGCGTGTCGTATTTAATTTGGTCATTTCAAACTGCGTGGAGAATGGGATTGTATGCCGTTGTTGTATGAAAAAAGTATACTACCGTACTTGTTATTGAATATACTAATATCAGGGTCTACCTGATATTAAATGATATAATAATAATAATAATAATGAAATCATTCATACTCAGCAACAAGCTATACTTATTAAATGACCACGTATCGAGGTTTCATTCTCTCTCTCTCTCTCTCTCTCTCTCTCTCTCTCTCTGTGTTTTTTGATTGTTTGTTTGTTTGCTTGCTTTTCCAGAATATACGACTTGCCAAGATATGTAAACCTAAACTCGATCACAGTGAGGCTAAAAGAACATGTTCTTGGATTGTGAATAGAGTGAACTGTGGAAATCATCTCGTAGGTTTTTCGTTGCTGATTTGTTCGGCTTATGTTCGAGCCATGAAGTGTCATTCTAGATATTAGCGGCCGTGCTGTCAATCTACCGATGGCGAGCGGAAGAGTCAAAATTTGACCCCAAAATGGTCAGGGCAATTAATTTGTAAACAGTGGCTGAACCATCGCATAAGTCAGTGCAGAAACATAATCTGTGTTGAATACTTTTCATGAGATTAATACTTGTGGTGATAAGATATATAAGTATTTGGAAGAAGAAAATCACCTCATCCCTTTTCATTTTTTTTTGTTGTGCAGAGCTCTTTGTTCACCTAACGTTTCCTTTCGTTCTCGACAACTGACAGCGTTCAAACTTTCGCACAGCTATTTGGGTCAAAACAATGCAAGTCACTGATTGTTCAGAAGTTGAATGCGTTGAAGCACTAGCTTTTAGTGGTACTATAGCTTTTAGACTTGCGTGCTATAGCTTTATAGCGTTGCAGCACACAGTGCTAAACAGTCTAAGTCACTGTTTGATTAAAATCCTTTGATGCTTGTGATGATCATGTATTTTGATAAAACGCTGATCCTATAGTGTGCTGCATAATATGGGGGTCGAGAACAATATAGCCAACTGCATCAGACTTCCGGCAACGACTGAATTGCCTCAAAATCTACAAGATGCCCTCTCGCATGCAAAAATGGAGAGTTACTGTATGCATTCCTGTGGCCGTATGCGTAATCCTTACGTTAATTAACGCACTGCGGTAACCACGGGAAACTGCCAAAACATTAGTAGTGTTCACTGCACTTAACGCACTACGTTAACTAACGTTTGGTTTATGCATACGGCCACTGGTGCGGCGCGGTACACAATTTGTGACAAAGTGATAATTAGTCTACGAACCAGCGCTGCTGAATTTCGACCCATATCTAATCTAACTTGATTATGGCATTCAAGGCATAATCGATGGCTTAGCAGTCTTTCGTGTAATATTAAATTTCTTTCTTTACTGGTTTATATAGCTAAAGTAATCATAACGGTAGTCGGTACACGCTGGTACTTGGGAAAAAACGCGTTCTGTATAATAAAGGATGTATTAACAGGGTTTCTCATTATTTGAGCACATATAGGCTGATTAAAACCGCCACATAGTGTTTAATCGTACAAGGAAAGTCCAAGTGTGTGCCGTGTCAACCAAAAGTGGAGAGACGACCACAGTCACGTGACCACGGACAAATTTAGAACGCGGCTGTTTTCATCATCTGAAAAATAGTCTATCTAATGACAATGTTTATATATGCATTAATATAACATATGATGGGTGCAGCAGCGATGCCAGTTTCTAACACGGGCTTTGATTCCTCAGCGATTATTAGTGGAGTGATACAAAGTAATATTCAAAATTGGAGAAACTGTGAGAGGAATCCCACGTTGAGTAACCAAACACTGTTATGATGTCATTATCAAGACGTATCGATTGTGACTAAACCAATACCAATGTCATAAGGATGGCTTTTGCTATAAATGAAACAAATTAACAGTGAGGGAAATGAAAAAGTAACGTATTGAAGAAGAAGTAAATACAATAGAGCCTCGATATTATTATTTTGATTTATGCCTTGGGTGCTTGGAAAAATTATACTCAGTACTGAGCTATACTTAATATCAGGGTCCATAATTATGACCAATGGAATATGAATCCCTGTTTGTGAAATTCATATTTACTACCAAGGTATTCTTATTAAATGAGTGCTTAAAATCAAGGCTCCATTTTACAAATACTGGAAACTTTGTATCCCTTGTAGGCATTCTGTTATACATAGATTCACGGCAAAGGTGAAGATTCACCTTGTATGCTCGATAGCTAGCGCTGTTAGCACTACCTCGTGGACTTGCTGTGACATCATAGTATCGCTATCGACGATACTGGAGTCATGATTACTCGCTGTAGGGGATATTTGAAAACACGACCAAGAAAATTAATAAGCCGGGAAGAAATTTGCACTGTCCCGTCGACTTATTGTGACGTCATAGTATCACTGTCGATTATAGACGACACTGGAGTCATGATTACTCGCTATAGGTGATATCTGAAAATAGCAACTAAGAAACTTAATATCCCAAGGAGACACTTAATAATCGACAATTTCTCGTGAACTTACTGTGACGTCATAGTATCGCCAATGGCAATCGAGGCTACTGGAATCATGATTGATCGCTTTAGGAGACATTTGAAAATATCGACTAAGAACCTTAATATCCCGAGGAGACAAACAATCGGCACTATCTCGTAGACTTACTGTGATAGCATAGTATCGCTGCCGACTATTGACGATACTAGTCGTGATTACTCGCTGTAGGAGATATTTGAAAATATGGACTAAGAAAATTAGCCGAAGGAGACAGACAATGAGCACTGTCTCTGTCGACTATCGACGATGATTACTCGCTATAATAGATATTTGCAAATATCGACTAAGAAAATTAATAGCCCAGGGAGACGGACAAAGCGGCCGGCTGATTGATGGCCAGTGTTGTATGTAGGCACCACGAAGCGTGAAGAGGCGTTGATCAGCAGTGATAAGTCATGCAGTCTGGCACTGGCATCAAGTCGCCGCGCAGTCAGCAGACCAGAAATTGGTGGATGGGAAAGTCAACCGTCCGGTTTTCACTCGCTTGGAGCTTTCATGCTTAGCGATCACACTCTCCTGCCTACGCCTCGTACCAAGTTTTATTGGATTTTCAATTAATTTTTTTCTTTCTTTCTCTTTCAGTGGTTCCGATTGCCAGTTCCAATTCGCCCCTGTCCTTTTCTTCTTTTATTTCTCCTCATCCCTTTTCTCTAATTCTTCCTTGCACCAGATAAAAAAAAAAATAGAAAAAAAAAAGAAACCCGCTCACGAAGATTCCACATGACCTCCCCCGCCCCTCCCTCCCCATCAATCACTCCTGACAAGCAGTCTCCTAGTCAGACCAGGGAAAAAAAATCTTTTCCCCCTATCGTTTGTTTTAAAAATGGTTAATGGCGGTAGCAGAAGTGGGGAGCAGGCGGAGAAAATTGCATGGTTCCAGATTTTTACCCACTTTTCCGTTGGTTAGGCCAAAAAGAAAAAAACTGCGGCGTCTGTTTCTAGCCTTTCTCCAGATAGCTTGTGATAAGGCGATTTTCACACGTTGCGGGGGGAAAACGAGCCAGACCTCTCCCAAATAGAGCTTAAAGAAAACAGCACCAGGAAAAAAAATCGCTTCTAGGCTTCATACATAAAGACGTACATATCGTCCTCACTATTTGTTACATAAAGCAGAGACGTATCCGTACGTCCCAGAAGTAGCATTCTCGTATCGCATCAGGACTACTTATACATTCTGTTTCCTTTATTTTGTGTCATCAGTACTTGAAAATCGTGACGTGGCAAAAGGATTAGAATTCACAATATAGCTGGAGGCAAAAACGTACAACTAATAGGTGAACAAGTGGAAAGATAGGATTAGAAATTATCGCATATTATGAGTGTAGACTCTGTTGTAAAGGGTAAAAATTCAGTTGTAAATAAAGAAAAAAAAAATCCCGAACGTTTCGGAATTTGTCAGAATGTTTATCATAAATATAGAATTGAATTGAGCTGCGTGAAATGATTGGAAACAAGACTTTACTGAATCTACCTGCCGCCCCCTCCCTCCGAGGAACCTGTGCCTAATATCCCCTCCTTTCCTGCAGACTATTTTTCAGAAGATGAAGATTGCCGCATTCTAAATTTGTCCGTGATCACGTGACTGTGGTCGTTTCTCCAATGTTGACACGGCACACGTTTNGCTGGTACCCGTGCCCACTCCCGGCTCTAGCAATGCTAGGAAACGCCTCTGACCAGCAATTTCTCATGTAGCGGGCTCGGGAGAGGAAAGTTTGAGGAACGTAAATTCACTATGAGGCTCTCACTTAATGATGTAATTGACTCAAGAACCTGGCTGGTGTTGGTTTTTTTTCTTTCCCTTTTTGCCTGGTTGACTGCCTTCTGCCTTCCTCCCCTGCAGTCTTGTTCTAATTGATTTACTGGCATATATCAGCCACCAGATAGACCCACTTACCACACGAAAGGGAGAGACGCCAAAAGAAACGCAACTAGCATAATTTTAAGAGTGCTGTATGTTCCGGAAAGAAAGAATAGCGTTGTATAACTAAAATGCAGCGTATGTGGAGTGGAAAGAGAAAGAGGGAAAGAAAATGACAAAAGAGTGAAGGTAGAGAAGTGGAGGGAGCGATGGGGATAAGAAGAGGGAGAGCCAAGATAGGCTATGACAATTATGTAAGATTTGCTGTCAGATTTCCTGCCATATATTATCTGCATTGATATCCCAGAAATCTGGGGCAAGATAGTTAAAGAGAGGGAGAATCGCACCACAGATATCTTATTACCGACAGACAGCCCATGAGGAACAGAGGCTTGGGCCAGCTTCTTAAGTCTTGATGGAATTTTAGCAGATATCCTGCTAGATTAAGATTATGTAATTACATGTATGTGCTAGTCAGTGCAGACATTTCGCACCAGATGCATTTCAGTGCAGAACCAATTTAACATTATTTTTTAGATACATACGAAAGGGGAAAAAAAACCAACAACACCTCTTTCTGTCTGTTTATGCCAGATATCCTAGTAAGTTGGCGGTATTGGAACGTTTAAAATGGACATATTTAATAGTAAGATTACTAAGGAAAGCGTATTTCGAGGATATTCTGGCTCAGAATGTTATATCTATGTCCAAAATCTTGTGCTGGGGAATGAATTCTATGAATATTACAATTGTCAAGGAAGTATCTTGATCAGTGAATATTTCAGTATATAAATGGATAATTAGTGTTCCACTATTCAGTGGATATGTGTTTCCTGTATAAGGAGTCTCTTGGAGATTACTGCTTCCAGTGATACTCTTACTGATCTCTGCTTTGTCAGCTGCAAGCGGACCTTTGGTTTCCATGCCTTTAGTTATTCTGTGAAAGATATATTGCTGTAATAATAACAGAGACATAGTCATGATGCTGTTGGAAGAAAATTAAAGTGGTGGTGGTTTGGAACAAGGGTGGGCAGGTGAAGGGAAGAGAGAGTGTAGACTCCTACTTTGTCTGCTGTCGAAACGAAACCCCAGTACAGTACAGTCGCCTTGGATTTGAAAAGAAAAAAATATTATGACACATAGGTAGGGAACCCTCGTAAAACACACAGGCCCAGGGTAGCCGGGTCTTCGGCACCTCTTGACGTGCTGATAAGACCTTTTTTATTCATGGCCGCCAGATGGTCGCTCCCATTGGCTGCTTCCGTCTGTTTGATTGACAGCCGAGTAGATACGGCGTGACGCGGACTGTTTACAGCCATACCGCGTTCTCCCCATTAAACAGAAAGGAAAAAAAAAAAACCAACATTTTTTAAAGAACAAAATCTGGGATTTTTTTTTTTCGGTTTTGTTTTGGAGGGAGGAGAAGGAAAGGCAGATACGCGAGAGAGCAGGCCGAGCAGGGAAAGTGGATCTCTTTTTCTTGGCTATGGATGGAGGATAAGTTTAGTGTAGACCAAATCAAAGCGGGTTATTGTTGTTTTGTATAGAACGCGCGTTCCTCCACTCGTGGTCAAAAATCGCTACCCGGTAGAGAAAGGGGTCATTAAAAAAAACACGTACATATGCTCGATTTCACTCATTGTATAGTCAACTCGGCTTAATCACAACCCCTCAGGAGCATGGAAATTTGTTGAGGTTAAAAGTATAATTTTTATTGTTCAGTGATATTGTTCAAATATAGCAGTTGGTAATGTAGAAATGTAAGCGGAGTGGACTGTATTGTCGCTTATTTATACGCATAATTATTATGTGTAATTCTCATTCCCTTCATATAGGCTTCGAACTCCATCGAGAAAGTTTTGCACACTCGCGAGACCCCCNGCTTCCAACTCTCTGGGCGTTTGCACTTTATGGATGACCCCAGACAGGGTCTTCTTGCCTGGAAGGGTGAGGGACAGAGGGAAAGATAGTTTGTATTTTTTCCATAAGGAGGAAAGGGGGGGGGGTAGNGGGGGTAGATGAGCGATGGGGTGGCAGTAGACGATGCAGGTATGTGAATACATGAAAGAGCATTCGAGTAAAACACGTTTTTGAGGGAAAAGAGCTGGCCGATACTGGAGAGCAAATCGCTGCCGTTTAAGCGAAAATGAAGTTAATGACAGAAGTTGGCCGCGATAGAAGGCTGACAGCGAATGGAAGTTTAAGATTTAAACCTGATTGTGTGCCAGAATGGAGAGAGAAGGAGGGGGATGAAAGGTGAATTGTCTGCTATGCGGAGTTGGGAATGCGGAGGAAGGCAGGGGAGATATAGATANGAGAGAGAGAGAGAGAGAGAGAGAGAGAGAGAGAGAGAGAGAGAGAGAGAGAGGGAGGAGGTTGGTGGTGTGTGGTCTACATCTCCGACTCGACGTCCAAAGTCGGCCTGCTACTAGAGTAGTATGGGCTCTAGGAATTCTCCATGGGAGGGTTGGGGACGCGCCACCACCCCCCATTCTCCCTACCCTCCTAGAGGACAGCATAATCAGCTACTTCCCAACCAAGCAGATAGAATGCAATTTGAGTGACCGCTCCTGAAGAGTATCCCCTCCTCCTCCCCTCCCCCCCCCTACCCCCGATATACTTTTTTATACAAGTATCTCTAATCCGTTTTTAGTTCGTCCTGTTATGTACGCTTGTGTGCAGCATGTCTTAGAGAAGGAGAGACATGCCTAGAGAGAATGCTTTACTGATGTGACACTTTCCTAAATAAGACTAGAATACCAGTTAAAAAAAAAAAAATTGACCTGGCCGAAATGTGTCGTTCTTTCTAGCTGTAATACTGTCTTCCTTCTCTCATCTGTTACTGCTCCGAATATATTTTGATACTGAACAGTTCAATATAAATAAAGGGAAATTGAATAGTCCTTATTTTCACCATTTCTTTTTAAGAGTGAACATTATAACCGTGATTACATTACTTGTATAAACCTGTTTTAAGGCGTCTCTCTCTCTCTCTCTCTCTCTCTCTCTCCTTGGAAGGGTCGATTATTCCATACTCGTCCTGACCTCGTCTTTCATTTTCTCACATACGGCCTAACATTGTTTGGACAAGGAAGTGGTAATGGAGAGCATAGTGTAGCATGCCTGGTCCAGAGGATGACCTTGTTATCTGGGTCCAGTTAGTTGTAGATGCTCATGATCTCGACCAGTCATCTTGGTTTACTCGGAAGTCAGACAGACAATCCATAGTCTAGGAATGTCACTTTTTTTTTTTTCGAGGAATCCAATTCATATGGACTTGTTCTAGTACCACGGGTTATTTGCTTCCCTTTCCTTCCCGTTCGCGATGCCAGAGATCAGGATTGGGCAGAATTGAGATCATAGGAGCGCAGTTTATGAATTCAAGTTCAGTTCACATCATCTTGATCTAATAGCTATTTTGGATGAATTGATCTGGATTTGAACTGTCGCTATTTTGGGTGCCTGATCTGAACTTTACTTAAGGATCTGCATTTATATCATTGCTTTATCTCTCTTCTGCATGTCTCCAGGGAGGTGCCAGGATGTTCACCTTCGGCTACTCGGTGCAAGCTGCCATCAGCTTCCTGTCTGTCCTGACCTCCGTCCTCAAGAAGCCGTCCTTATTGAAGAATGTAATCTTCAGCCGGCTCAACTTGAAGCTAGCAGCATTCCTTGGGGGTTATTCTGCAATATTTAGGGTAGGTAGTACTGGACACAGCCGCTCGCATCCAGTATTTGGTGAGAATTTACTAGAGAAATGCTAGATTTGAAAAAAAATATTGGAGAAAGAGTTTTAACATCCTCAGGACTATAATTTGTTTGGAATAAACTGCCTAAAAATATTCGTAAAGAAAATGATCTAAGTACTTTTGAGAAAATTCTCAAAACACATTTGTTCAAACAATATTTTAATTGACCTTGATAGTCTTAGAACCAATTTTTAAAAAAATATCTGTATTGCAGTGTATATGTGTACATAGTGTTGTATGCTTGGGTGTGTGAGCTGAATATTATAAAATCTTATTTACTTCTCAATGTAAAGCGCTCAGAACCTGTATGTACAGGGATGAGCAATATATAAGTACTATGTACTATTATTATTATTAGATGTTTGAGCAATATCTGATAGTGCGCACTACCTCTGGTTCATATAACGTTAAAAGGGCGGCAATCGTGAAAATAACCACTTCTCAAGGAAGACAACTCTTGCACGCCGCTAAACGTGGCGTCAACCTTCTTTTTACTGATGCAAGAGGAAGGAGGGTGTGGGGGAAGTGGAGGTGGGTGGTGAAGTTTGCCCTTTTATATCAGCTTTAACCCAGAAGCACTCTGGGCCTGGGAAGCCCAATTACCAACATGAAAAATTCTAATCTCTTATTCCTCAGTCTTGTCAAACATCCCAGCACCCATTGTATTTCTCAGTTCTCTCTTTTGACATGTCACTGTATGGGGCTGCATTTTGCGAATCAGGATTTTTGGTGTTTTTTTTTTCTTTATGTGAAATGCAACCCTCAATTAGTGCTCCATTAGTTCGCACTGGTAGGTCTATAAGCAACTGTTGCATTGTATAATGGGTAACCCGATCTAAAGAGAAATCTGAAGTGCCATTAGCTGTCATTACTCTTACACTGTTTGAGTGCACTGAAGCATTTTTCATAAGATCAGATTACTTATATATTGTCATTATTTTTTCCCTGTTTGAGTACACTGAAGCATTTCTCAATGACCATTGAAGGATGATGAAATTTGTTTTCTTGTATCTGAGTGCAGTTTGCATTGTAAACTTCTTAATTCCCAGGAGGTCTCAAAGGGGCAGGGACTTTCAACATTATTTGCTTGGTGTACCCCTTGTTATATCTAGCAGTTCCACATTCCCTTGTCTTAGACTTTCTCACCCGGTTTTAGATGGGCAAAGTAAGTCTTAAAACTCACAGTTTTTTGTCTTGAAATAAATAGTAGGCTCTTCACATAACTCATGGCCTTTGCACGACATGCACCATGGGGTGCATGTACCTCAGGTTGGAAAACCACCACGTTAAGGGCTGAAGGGTTTGTGACAAATGCATTTGGTGCCTGTGATTGCAGACTGTGAACTGTATCCTGAGGTGGGTGAGGAACAAGGACTCAGAGATCCATGGCTGTGTGGCTGGAGCCCTGGCTGGCTTGTCTCTCAGGTTCTACAGAAGTGTCACCATTGCACTGTATGCTGCTACCAAGCTGGTAGAGGTGGGTAGGGGAGAACAGGATGGAGGAGAAAATGTGGTTAGGGTTAATGTGTTTGGCTGCTAAGATTTTACTCAGGCTTTCCAAGGGAGGGAGGGAGAGAAAGAAGTGGGACATTATTATTTCTCAAAACAGGCTTTTTGGAGCATCACCATCTCTCTATGCTGCTTTCAAGCTGGTAGGGGTGATTAGGAGTGAGAGGAGATAGAAGAATGTGTGTTACTTGTTACTTGTAGCCGGAAATATCATATCACTCTTGACATGTCCATAGGTGCTCCGATCCCCATGCCAAAAGCCTCTGTAAGGAAAACAAGCTAATTGTGCTGGTTGACACCTGATTGAGGACAATTCTGTTAATATTTTGCTTAAGCTTTTTGAGGGAGGGAGATGGGATGAATCATTTTATATCATTTCTCAAGGTTGACGATTTGAAGAGTCATCAACATGCTGTAAGCTGCCACTAAGCTGGTGGAAATGGATAGTGGAGAGAGAAGAAGGAGGGGATTGTATGGGTGTCAAAATTTTACTTGAACTTTCCAAAGGAGGGAGGGAAATGGGGGGTGTGGATGGGAAGAAATGAGTAGTAAGATCAAGGAAGGGAAGAGGTAGGTTGAGGAGAGAAGAAAGGGGAAGGGTGTATGCTGGCTTATCATACCTGGCTGTCATGAGTTTACATGAATTTTACAAGGGGGGAAGAGGTGGAAGGTAGGAGAGTGGAAGAATAGAGAAAGAAACTGGTAGGCAAGATGGAGGGAGGGGAAAAGGAATGAGGTGGGTGGGAGAAACTAGAAGAAAGAGGAGGATGTATGGCTAGGGTTAACATTGTCGACTGTCAAGAGGGAGGGGAAGAGAGAGAGAGAGTGGGAACAGAAGAGGGGAAAGGGGAGAGGAAAGAGAAGAGATGGATGTGAGAAAGAAGAAGTAAGTGAAATATACAGTAGAAACTTGATATTAAGTACTCATTTAATGAATATATTTTGTCATAAAATATGAATTTTACATACATGGATTCATTATTTTTATGTCTTTATTCAGATAGACCTTCATATTAAGTAGTCCTCAATAATGATTCGTGCACCAAGGCATACCTTATATCGAGATTCCAGTGTAAGTTTAGATTGCCGATATCAGGGTTGCTGTTTTGCCGATAATTATCGGAAATCCGATATTTTTTTCCTATTGGACATTGCCGAAATAAGAAATACTTCAAATACAAGGGGAAAGTGGGCATATATGATAACATAAATTCGCAAGGATATCGGACTGTCGCAAAGTTTTCAGATAATTTTTTGGTCAGCTGCTGGCAACCCTGCGATATACGGGACTTGGCTGTCATAACTGTTCAGCAAATTTATTGAGGGGGGNGGGGGGGGGGGGGGGGGGGTGGACACGGACATGGATAGGCTGGAAGAGTGGGAATTAGGAGATGACAACACCAAGGAAGACAAGTTTCAGAACTAATGTCTGATTTTATGTGGGTATCATGTGTAAGCTTTATCAAAAAAATGAATTTGACTTATAATGCAGATTGCAAACTGCTGTGTATGGGAAGGAATATGACAGTATCTTTCAAAAGCACTTCATAATATTAGCCAAATATGATGTCATTGTGATCTCGGATTATTCTTTGTTTCTTTGTCCACAGATTCTTTACTTCAAGGGTATTGAGTCTTACGGGTTTCCATATGTGAAGTGTGCCGACATATTCATCTATGCATTTTCCACTGCATTTATTTTCCATGCTGTAAGTAATACCATACCTTTTCTCAGATACAAGCTGTTTTTAAAGGGAAATAATTTATGAAATCATAATATATATTACTTGCAGTGATTCATTTAGAAAATAAATCTTTCTCTGTAGGAAAACTTAATAACATTTTCCTGAAGTCTATGTAGAAGTGTTTCTCGTTAGACAAGATTTTAATTGGTGGACATAAATACTATACAAATTCCATTAGCTAATGTAAATGAAAAATATAATCTGAAATTTAAACATGTTAATTTGGAAGTGGGGATACATAACATAACACTTAAATAATGCAACCCCCCAACGAATTATTTAGGAATCAGTGTCATTATGACTAAATCACAACATGATAACTAAATAAACTTTCAAAGCCCAACAAAAATGCCGAATTATTTAGGTATTGATCTGGTATCCAAGTAAAAATTAAAACTGTTTTTGTCTCTTCCTCTGCCCCCACCCCCTCCTCTCCTCCCCAGGCTGTGATGGAACCCCATACATTGAGACCAGGCTACTGGAAGTTTTTACTCAGGGTCACAGATAACAGGTAAGCTTCTCACCATGCTGACAGTGCCTGGCACAGGTCATGGAGATTGGGGGTGCCCAAACTCTTTACACTTCACAAAAGGAGATAGGGTTAAGGGTGAGGGAGGGGGGGAGCAGCAGGAGGGAAGAGCAGGCAGGTTTGTATTTTTGTCATTTTGTGAGATCCATGTTTAAAATTACCATTATAATGCATGACAAGAAACACTTTAAAACACTGTCTAGCTTGACAGAATTTTGCAGCAGGTTACTCTGATTTAAGTGAAGCATATGGAAATGGTGATGGACTTTGTCATTGGCTAACCTCAAACAAAGATCAAAATGGAGTAAACCATATATTATTTTCCAGATCAAGTTCTGTATGTCAGAAAGTTTTATTCTTAAATTGTATGCTGAGATATTATCAGTGTTATGTTCAAAACAAAAAGGCTTGAAGCACCCACATATTGACTCAGTGACATTGTGGTAGAGTTCCATTAGTATTCTCAAGTCAAGGACTTTTGAAGAACTTTTTGGGAAATGTTCATATACTCAAAAGGAGCTTTTCATTTTTCTCATGTAAATGTTACAAACACCTCAAATGCCTTATTAATTATTGGTAATGCAATGGGTTTCTGATGATCTGCAAATCTTCTTAGGAGCTTTTGAAGATCTGGCAACCAATACAGGTGTGCTGTGTGCTTATGTATGAAAGCTTGTGTGTGTGTGTATGTAGAAATGTGTGGATGATTCCTATCTCAGTGAGTGTATCAGGGTATAATGTGTGCGTCTGTGAAAGAGGTAATCTTGCAATAGAGCAGTGGCTGAAATGAAGTGAAAATGGATCAGAGCGATTAAGGGCTGAGAGTGTATCATAGTATGTAGTGTTTGTTTTCTCTAAGATTTATAGATGTGTAATGTGCTGAAATAGCTGGGAAAAGACTTACAGATAAACAAATGATGGATCTTAATGACCTGTACAAACTTTATTGTAGCCAGGCATTTTTGTGTCGCCAGATTTGCCATGATGAACCGTCACCTCTTGGATGTATTTGGTGTGAACTCTTCCAAGCTCCAACAGGACTATTGGCCGGACTATGACCCTGCCTTCACTACACTTGCCCGGCCAAAAAGCTGAGAGATATTGCAGTCCATCAGTTCTGATCATGTTGAGGCAATCCATAAGTGCTGTTCATGTTGAAGCCAATAACGAGGTTTCTGTGATGTTTTTCGTAGATATATTTTTGTCAGTGCTTGGTGTTGAGGTATAATACTGTGCTCCCCAAAAAATGAGGTGTGGAAGAGAATGTGGCTGTAGACCATCATTTTGTTAGCACGAGGTTGCCAAATCCATCACAAAAGGTTAAAGATCTTTTTTTTTTTTTTTGTAGCTCGTCCACGAATTCAATGTTTAGATAAGCTAAATAAACGCTACATGTTGCTAAACTAGGCCAGCTGATACCCAGTGTTTATTTACATGTACTTTGCAGCACTGTTTTTCAGTCATCATATTCATTTACAAAGAACTATCAACATTACTCAGGCAATAAATGCATTTGAGCTTAGCTCTCAGGGCTACTTGTATTGGGTCCTCTTAGATAAAACTGCAGGGAATGAAAGGGACAGTCATTTTTATCTGTGCGCAGTCCCTCAGACATTCTAAACAACAGACGTGTCAGTGGCTATGCAAGCGAAGACAGCTGTGGTTGTGTAAAGAGCTAGAAAAAATAGTGTGTGCTGACTTGCGATCGGTGTTTGCAGCATTATGTCTTTGCCTCATTTATTAGCTCACATACCACCATTGATTTTTATCATATCCTCCTCGGACACAAGGCTATTGATGAACATTTCCACTAACAAATTTGAAACCATGGATGGTGGCCACCTTTCTTGCTGAGCTTCTGCTTCTGGTCTAACCCAAGAAATTCCACGTTTTCTTACTCACATCTAAGTTCCTTGCACTTTTCCAAGGGGATAATGCACAGGAACAAAACATGCACCCCAGGCCATGGCAAATATGAAATTGTTTGCCTTGGTAAGCTGATTAGGAGAGGTGAATGCGAATGGGTCTTCAGCCCAACTTAAAAAATTTGTAGTGAAATGTTAAATGTACCAATGCTATTTGACCCCTCATAAATTTGAATTCATGAGGATTTCGAATTTGTGAGCTAAATCTTAGAAAAATAGACCATGGGATAGGAGGTGCTTTGCAATGCGTGGGTTAAGAATTGAAATACATCAGGTATTTTACTATATTTACATTTTACTTTATTTGTGGGATATGACCGTATACATCAACATAGATGATTTTCTTGAAATTGGAACATTTTTGTTGTAACTGACTCCAAAACTTTGCTTGTACTACACCATAGGGACCATGCTTTCTTCTCCCCCCCCTTTTTTTTGTTTTTGGTGTAAAACAGAAACCAGCATAAAATTCCTTTTCTTTTCATTTTACAGTTTTGTTGCACAAATTTTTTTTGTCTGTGGACTTCTTTACACATGGAGACTTTTCTTTGTGATATACATGTACATAGAGGTAGAAGGAAAATGTTTATCTTTTGCAACCAGCAGTGTTTCTACCACACAGACAACTCTGTGTATTCACAACTCCATGAGAACAAGGAACACTTTGTGACTAATCAGAAGGTGTGATTACGTGAAGCTGTTATTTTCAGTGTTGATTCGTAATCTATATAACCTGTTTTCTGGAAAGTGTTTGCAAAGCTGTTTGCAAAACTATATCACCACAGTCATAGGCAGATCGTCTGTCTCAGAGATTGGCAATTTGTAAACTGGGTTATTTTTGTGCTTGCTACAACCCAATACATCCATCATGTATTGCAGACAGAGAAAATGATAGTCACTGGTTCAAAAAAACAGCACCAAAGCTTAAGATTGGCATCGTTTTCTTGTGCTGACTACTATATTTGTCTTTCTTCACTCTCCTGAAAAACTCCCTCTAATGAGATAGGCAAACTGCCTACAACTGTGATGATATGAAGCTTTTTGTTCTCAGTGTATTTATACTTAATCTGTATAACTTGGAGTCAAAGAGGTTAAAGGGGGAAGTGCTCAAGAAGATAAATGCAGAGAGAAAATGAAAGAAGGAAAGAAAGTCATGTGGCGGGAATCGAACCCACGTCGGCATCCATTGCATTGGAATTCCAAACTGACGGTGAGGCGATGGGTGCCGACGCAGAGGTCGTGGATTCTATTCTCACCACATGACTTTCTTTCCTTCTTTCATTTTCTCTCTGCATTTGTCTTCTTGAGCACTTCCCCCTTTATCCTATTCGACTCCTATTACTTAGTGCTCCGTTTCAACCTTGTATTACACCTATATAACTTGTTTCTGGAGAATGTGTTTATGCAGAGTTGACTGCATTTCTTGTAACCTTTCACTCAGTTTTCATTTTCTATGTCCTGATATGTTTCAGAGTTTATGAATTTCTCTTTTACTAACAGAAACCAACCTCAGCATTTGAGCATGGGGATATGTATATGTTTGTATACTGTATGAATGATACCTGTATCTATGATGTTTTTTATTTTGCAAATATTGCTATGTTTACCTCAGGGAATAAAAATCACTGTCTAAAATCATCTAGCTGTCCTTATTATGTAGACATAAGGAGAAATGTTATAATGATAATCGTTTATTAGCCTTGTGTCCAGGCTTATGCCTGCTCACAAAAACTTCATATTATTACCCCAGCAGGCCTGATCACTTTTTCAACTCCCTGGGGAGTACACAGTGCTGCTGCCATGTAAAGGCACTGACCACTAGTGTTGTGCCTTGTCCCCCTTGAAGGGTGGTCCTGTTCTAGGACTTAGGATGGCCCTGGCATTTATATTAGAAGAAATAAAACTCATGTGTGTTTTGAAAAGCCAACTTGCATATTTGTATATTGAATTGCATAAAAAATTTTGTGTGCAGGTTGCGTATGCCCCAAAAGTGATCAATTTTGGTCCGCAGTTGTAAATCTTCTGCCTTTGAACTTATAGAAAATGGATTTTCCCTTATCTGATTGACCTGTGACTTGTGCTATCTTTTAATTATTTCTGGGTGTAGGCATGTACTGGATGTAGTTTTGTAGACTATGGTTGCCAAGTTGGCTTTATGATGTTAAATTCCCTAAATTGCATTTAAAGGATGCAAAATGGTTTGGCTGTTCGTCTTTTTTTTTTTTTGGTGACACTTTTCAATCCCATGTGATCTCAGAATAGCAATGGCCACAGGTGCAAGGCAAGATGAGCTGGAAACTTCTTTTCATTGCCTGGTAAAACTAGCAAAGGGGATTCTGATGTGTAATTATCCAACTGATATGCACTGGAGTGAACCTTAGTGAATGCTGGTTTACACAGCAGGCACGTTGTTGTTATGTACAGATGAAGCAGTTATGTAGAGAAGATGTGGGTCACAAATCCAGAAATACTGAGACTAATGACAATCAGTTGTCACATTTTCCTATTGTGTCCTCACTTGAGAGGATTGTGTGATTTTTTTTATATTAGTTAAGTTTTTGTTTTTCCCAGACTTAATAAATAGTATCCTAGGGGCCATATGGCCTACACAGTCATGTTTCAGAATTTCATACTGTGTCCACATTTGAGAGGATTTGGTAATTTTTGAAATTAGTTCATTTTTTTTTTTTTGTCCAGATTTAATAATATCCTAAGGGTCAGATGGCCTAGACAATCAAGTTTCAGAATTTCATACTGTGTCCTCATTTAAGAGGATTCTGGAAGTTTTGATATTAGTTCAGTTTAATTTTTCCAGACTTAATAATATCCCAAGGGCCAGATGGCCTACACAGTCAAGTTTCAGAGTTTCATACTGTGTCCTCATTTAAGAGGATTCTGGAATTTTTGATATTAGTTCCGTTTTTTTGTTCCAGACTTACCCTACACAATCAAGTTTCAGGATTTCACACCATGTCCTCGATTGAGAGGATTTTGTCATATTTGATATTAGTTGAGTTTTGTCTTTGACTTAATAATATCCCAAGTGCCAGAAAACCTATGTGGAGCCAATAAGTCACTCATTTCACTTTCCACATACATGTAGCCCGGTCAGGGATGTACAATAGAACTCCGTTAACACGAGACTGAAAGGACCAATCAAATCATCGTGGGTTAAATTAGTTTTGTGTTACCTGTTTACAGTACACTTTAAGGAGAAGTGTCAGATGGCACTGTTTCTAGATGATGGCTTTGATGGCATTGACTGGTTATAGCACTGCACATTGTCGGTGATAGTGTATGTTGCCATCCCATTTGATTGATGCAATATTCACACGGGCACAGACAAAAACTCCCATGTGCCAGACCACCAGTAGATAAGGTCACTTTTCTCAGCCATTTTTTTTTGTGTCTCTCGCTGGCAAATTACTTTTCATCTCATCAAAGATTTCTTGAAACTCCTTATTGGTTGATTGAAAACTTCACTGTGAGTAAAGAGGCCTTCAGGTGAGGATTTTCTTATCTGTCGGGTTAACCAAGATTTCGGGTAAAGCGCTGTGCTGTTAAAGGAGTTCTATTGTAATGCTATGTGAAAAACATGTGAAAATTGCCAGATGACATAAAAAAACCATGGAAGTTGTGTTTTTTATCTGGGAAATGTATAAAATACCCTCTGATCAGATGCCACTGTGTTGCAGTCACTTATTGTGAATATATTTTTCCATAGAAAATTTACTCGCTGTCTTATTTTTGCGATATTCGATTCACTGTGGTCAATGCAGTATGTTAATTAATGCAGTAATTATTCATGTGGCCACAGTTTCCTCCACTGATGTTGAGAAAGAAGAGACATAAAAATGTATCTGGCAAAGTGGTGGGATGTGCTGCATCTGATGGAAATGCAACCTAAAAATATTGTCCCCTCTTCACTACCTGTGTATTTTTGTGATATTACAAGCCCCTCCCGTAATCGGCATGCCTTATATACAAATCACAAGTGCATATGAACCCATCAGTATGAATATTTTTGTACCTATCTACAAGTGCTGATATTTTGTAGTGTGTAATTACTGTATGAAGTCCTGATAAAACACAAAAATCGTCTGCAGAATAGACATGTTTTGTTTGCTGCATACTCAGTAACAACTTTGGTGTGTTTTGCCTTTCCCATGGAACAGTGTCATGGATGTTAACTTGATGTTATGATTGATGGTATTAGCTGTTCGCTACAGGAAGAGCATGTTATGTGTGCCATGTGCCAGGTTCAAACGCCATCAGGTTGGAATACCACAATGCACTCAAACACACTTGATATGAAATTCACAAGAAGCTCCAATGTGTTTTGTTTTGAGCATATTTTGTAATATCCATATTGCTAATCTATAGCCAGTTATTACTATTTGACTGAAGAAAGTGTTTCAGAACTTTGCTGGTTTGTACAGTGGGATCTGTTCACAATGGCATCAGTGATAATGGGAACCTGGTTATACCAGTGGAATCCTATATCCCCTCTTCCTCCTTTTCTTTGTTATTGTTAAAATGACCTTACTATATCTGATGTGGAAGAGCAGAAATCTGGCTGTTAAGACACAACTGCCTCACTCTCAGTATGAATTTTTGCATGACTAGTGTAGTCTAACCGCTGATGTGTCCTTGAAACCAAGCTAAAATAATTATTTGCGTCTTGTGCTTTGATTTCATAGCATGCAGTGATTGACAGGCAAGCAAGCTCTCGGGCTCCTAACTGTTGCATATGGCAGGCCTCACTCTGTGGTTTTAACCTAGTCAACAGTGATTCTTTTGTCACAATATCCCATTTTGGAAACAACACTGCGTGGCAATAACAGCCAAATTTTGAAAGTCCCAACCACCCTGTTATAACTAAGTTCTATGTATAAAGCATTTTCGTAACAAGCATGAGTGAGTGCATGTGTGGGGAATATTAAAGAGTAGCAATAATGTTATATTACTCAAAAGGACATTTTCATATGCTGAAAGCCTTACATTCCACCTGGTATTAATTAAAGCATGGCTATGATGCACATTTTTGTGTCATTTCTCTCAGTCTGTACATGCATGATGAAGGTGGCATGTTTTTCACAATAGGAACTTTGCACAAAAATTTTGAATGCTATAGGTTACTTTTCTATAATCAGTATTTAAAAGCACAAAAGCTTCACATTCCTATTTGCACCATCTCATGAAAAATTGACTTGTCTGTATCATCTAACAAATCAGACTTTGTTTACTCAGAGGGTGTGGAGTGTGATGCTTAAACAGCGCCAAACTCTGAAATGTCATTTAAAATGAATGTCGCCTAACAAAGGTGGCACTAGTTAATACATTTATGTCACTGTTCATGTTTGATATGTCTCATAATATATTTACACATTTTTTTTGTACAATAGTAGTGAGAATATGTGCCTGATTTTTTTCTTTACATTTCCAAGAACTCTACCTTGAATGAAGAATTTTCTGCTGCATTTGATATTTTCGCTGGAAAATTTCTTTTTGCCCAGCATGCTGAGTTGTGCATAATGTTTGTTCTTTGTGGTCACTTCGCAGCCTATTTCACAAGTTCACTGTCAGAACATTTAAACACCCTCACTGTCATTGTTATTTTGAAACACTTTGTAAGCTCCAAAATTATGGCCAATCTTTTGGGGTATTGCAAAATGTACTAAGCACCAAGCAGAGGACTTTTTAAAGTGTTCCAGATTCATTGTAGGCTGCATTGTGATCTGTTCTTAACCACTTTACATCTAAAAACCCTCATACAAATCTTATGAAAACCATTGCACATTTTCCTTGTTGATATTTGCTTTCTCTGCCTACAGAAATGCTCTTTAAAGTCTTGTGATAAATGTTCATTTCTGTGTATTTTGATATACCTTCTTGCTCTGCATTGTAGAATCGGTATAAACTGTTAAAAGACTGACATCTAGAAGTGCAAAGTGAGATTTTTTCATCTCCGCACATGAATTGATTATGACACAGGGTTGGATGAAAACGCCTTGTATATATGTCTTGGAGCCAGTCACAATGAGGCTTTTTGAGTGCATGAAGTTATTGGTGGGATATGAAAGCTTAATGTGTTGAAAAGTGTTTTGAACTAGTATTAGTCCTCCTTTTGGAAAAAATTCTGAGAAACTTGTAACTGGAGAAGTTTCCCTATGAAAGTTATCTAATCTGCCTCACAAGCACTTAAATTTATCTACATTTATTAACTATGTATTCATCACTAAAATCAGTAGTTTTATGAACAGAGATGATTTAACTTTTGATGTGTGTAACAAATGATAGATTCAATATAGGATGGCCCCTAGACATGTTCAAAGCTTTCTATTCCTACTTTAGTGAATAAACCTCATTTTGATTGGCTAAAAGACATATTAGTCACTGGACTTTCACTGGGGTCAAAACAAAATTCGTGGTCTGGATTACATATCTGCTCTTGAAACAATACTCAAAACTTCACTGACTTGAATTCCAGGGAATGAGTAGATAATACAAGTTATAGACTTTGGTACAGATAATGACTAAGGCCTGAGCATTACAACAAAGTATGCAGGCATTTTTTACAACATGAAGTGTTACCCTCTATAAATTTTCTTGCATCCATCTGCCTATATGTATGCTAAAAGAGATGTATTACACTGTCAATATATTTACTGTGAGTGAATATCTTGCAATTATTTTTGTTTTATAATATGCTGATTTGCTTTTCTGACAAGATTGATTTCTAAGGGTGAAGTAGAAGCAACTGGTAGCTAGTTTACTGAGACCCCACATTGAAAGGACAAGCTTTCTAAGCTGAGGGTTATGGATGTTAAGTGGACAATTGTTGGAAGACTCTTCTTATTGTGTAAAGCGAGTGTGCCTGCTTTGTATAGTTTATCTTCTTGCATAGCAAATATTAAGACGTGATTTTGTGTCATCTTACTGGTTCTTTTAATCAGAACACTGAATATTATTAGGAAATCACCTGTGATAAATAGTAGCAGAGATTTGTTTAAAAGATTTTACATGTACACCAGTTTGGCAAACTGAATGAGGGATGACTTAAGTTCACCTATTTCTATGCTCTTCAGTGACTTTACAGTGCTTCATTAGCTTAACGAAGATCAGATAAAAATTTCCCCCAAAATTGTAACCATATTCTTGAAAAGAGACAGTCTGAAAGATCAAGGAAATTAATGATTAAACCTCATTTTGCTCAAAACTATTCACATTTACTATTCTATAAAAAAAAAC
>JAWQUT010000312.1:575933-606749 GCA_033807755.1 Ellobium chinense
CCCCCCCCCAATACCCTATGAAACAATATAAAGCAAACTGCTTGTGACTTGTGTGCATACTTCTCACATTAATCCAAAATTAATTGATCATGTGTCACTCCAGCCAAAAATGATGAGTGTCAACATCAAGTGATGGACCTTCTTATGATATAGGAATAGTCAGAATATTAATTTTTGATGGATGCCTTAAAAACCAAGACTGAAATTTTAAGATACACAGTGTGACTTTCTAATGGTGATAAGCATTAAAAATATGAAGGACAACAATCACATTAAACTACACAGTGCTGGTTGCCATGAAACACCCAAGACTGCTGTTGATATGTTTTGTCTGTCGAATTTGTCACTGAGATATCACAGAGTGTGTTAGTTATCAACAATTCATTTAATACAGATGGTATTTCATATGTAATCAATCTCAACAGTATTGACAAGAAAGACATAGGCTTGTGAATCCATATGCTGTTAAATAAACAAATGAAACCATACTCAAACATTCTGCCATACAATGACAAAACACAGTATAATCATCGTTTGGATTGTGGATTAAGCATCCTACAGCAGATTGAACAATATCATTCCTACTGTATTCTCACATCTTTAACAATCTTACCTCTTATCATGGCCTTGAAAACCGTAACATACAACAGTACATAACAAAGCTCCTCTCCATCTTTCCTCCTCCACTGTTTAATTTGAAGTGTATGTTAAACCACGAAGTTCTTGTGATAGTCACAATATGGTCAAGTCATTACCTTCATCAAAGCTGGATGAAGAAATTATACTGGCATATATGTATTTCTCAGTATGTTATTATAAGACTAGAGTTATCATCAGTGGACTGACCAAGAATAGAGTAGAGGATTGAAAAAAGTACACAGCCAACACATCTTTTTCAAAACAGTCATTCAGCATGAATACATCAAATCTAACTTCATTTTTATGACTTTCTCAAAAGATTTCAGGATTTACTAGAACTAAAAACACTTTGCCATAATCCACCATGATAACTGAAAATCGACATTCTGGTGCCAGTGAGTGTGAATTTTTCCTTCTCTCTTAACATAACTTCACAGGCCCGGCTTGTTTGTGGGTTTTCCAGGACTTTGCAAGATTGTATTTGGCTTTTAAGTTTTTTTCAGGATTTTTACACAGTAAATGAAATTAAAAGAATTTTTCAGGAATCCTGGAATTTTATGGAGGGCATACACATCCTAGCCATACTAGCTTGTCAAAGCTTCTGCTCTCTTGTGAAGTCAGCAGTATAAAGTTATCTTAACAATAATAATAACAATACAATACATTTATATATCGCACTCATTCCAGTGACAGGCTCTCAGTGCTTACTACATTGACATACCAACAAATTAATTTATCCTCTCAGCAATCACCTTTCTCTTCTTCTCTCTCTCTCTCTCTCTTGCCAACAAGCATGCAAATCCATCCATCACAAATCCATAAACATCCCACCGGTGGATTTCTCATCTGATAATACACTCTAAGCCATGAGCGAACACATGTGCACATTGGGAGCAGAAGTCTCATTTCAGGCTCTTATGCCTTATTTCCACCATTCTCCACTTTGCCTCCACATCAGAATTGAATGTCATATAGTAATCAACTATGACACAGTACTGATTCCAAACAGGAATTCCAACTTGTTCACTCTTTATTATCCTCTCATGGTCTGGTGCTTTTGTCTGTCACCCACTGCAGGCTGTGACTGGTTCAGATTATTGTTGGTGTTGCTGTGCTCATCATCTATCATCTGTCAGAAGCAGTGACCAACTCAAACCATTGTCTTAGGGCATCACTCAGTATCTGTGGCATGGTGCTGATGTCTCTCAAGATGATGTAGAATGGAAAGGGAAACATCTCCATGTATGGTTTGATCTCCTGGATCTAAATCAAAACAGTAATATGTCAGTATACCAAAGCCACTGATTCTTTGAACCCAGATCTACAGTACCCGTTTTTTATCTCCATGTGAAGCCCTTAAAGAAAATATGTTCTCTACTCTCTTATTGCTGCATGCTAATCGAACATTCACTAATCTGTTATGTCACATCTGGAGCAATATTCCAGAGGTCATGGAATAAAGACAGGTATCTGGGGTTTAGAAATATAGGTGGATTTCGGGGACTTTGGCAACAAAGCAAATATCCCAATATTTAGGACAATCATGCTACCTGTTTATATAATGAAAGAGATTCCAGAAACCACAGGCCACTTCATAGGTGGATCACTGAGGTGGGTCACTGATGTCCAAGTAAGAAAAATGATCAGTGCCTAATAAATACTCTCTCTTTCACGCTTCCTAAATCAACCCTAAAATGTCAGTCCTATGATTTTATTCAGGCATCACAAGACAACCTGTTTTTGTATTCCATGCAACTGAAATATGAAGTCCAGTACCATATGTATATAAAAAAATGACTGAACTCAACTGAGCAACACAATGACACCACATTCATGACACTGAAACCAATAGAAGGCATAGCTGCAAGGCACAAATAATAGAAAAGATTTAAGTGTTCTGACCAGGCATAATTTTTGCTTAATGTATTATTTAATCCTTTCACATGAATATTATCTTATAACCTCAAGAAAACCAATCGCCTCTTTCAACCCTCTGCCTTGGAACCCTTGACGTATTTAAATTTAAGTGTCCATGTCGTCTGTAGTCCCTAAACCCATACATGAAGCCAGGGAGGATCTTGACATGGTTTACTGTAGCAGTTTTGTAGAGTCACCTCACATTGGACTGGTGAGTGACTATATGCTAACTGCACAATACACACAGTGAAATATGGTTTAAGCCCTGTAATTATCAGTGCGTTTTATAGTGCATTTTTAATGCTGAAATAAATGTTGGAGAGTAAAGAAATGAAACAAAAAAAAACCACTTAAAAATACTTCCTTGTATGTTCTCTCTGTGTTGCTAATGGCAAGTCATTCTTCATACTTCTTTAAAAACAAAAGGTAGAGTAAATGTTTTCATAGCAAGGCATAAAAAAAAAAGAATCTGTGTCTCTCTTTGCAACTGCAATTTTGACAGGAAAATACTGGTGCATTTGAATTTCTTTTGGCATGAACAACATGGTAACTTTATTAATACAGCCGTATAGGTCTGAC
Organism: Ellobium chinense; assembly: GCA_033807755.1. NCBI lineage: Eukaryota > Metazoa > Mollusca > Gastropoda > Ellobiida > Ellobiidae > Ellobium > Ellobium chinense. The sequence continues at coordinate 579,069 of JAWQUT010000312.1, forward strand.
TTGGCCCATTTTCAAACACCATGATGATATGAAGAACAGGCATTACTAAGAAACAGTACAATTTGAGTGAATCACAGAACACTCTATGGGAGACTTCTGTGTGATCATGCCTTCCATAAAGATAGCCATTGTATATTCTGAAACCAACAAGACGCAAAGAACTGTCCAGTAAAGAGATAGCTACTGTTCGGGATAAGAAATATTTACCTGTCCTGATGCAGCCATAATAGGAACTCTGGCGTCAAGAATTGAACCCTGGGAAGTGAGATCAAAAATGTTGATTACAACCAAACCATTTCATCAGTAATACTTTGTGTACCGTGGTTGTAACATTGTGCAAACCTAACCACACATTTACTGGGTGTCCTTTCCAGCATAAATAAAATTAAATTCAAATTGTATTCACTGTAGTGCGTGTAGAGTTTTTTGTGTGTAACAGTCTTTAATGCTGAAAAAAAAAAGTTTACACTTTAAATCTTGTCTCATTCAACTTTTATTAGTTTGAAATTCCAATGTAGACCATTCATTTCAAAGAGCATTATCTAGACTACCTGGGCCACTTCGCGACCAGAATGTCTNCATACTTCTTTAAAAACAAAAGATAAATGTTTTCATAGCAAGGCATAAAAAAAAGTGTCTCTCTCTTTGCAAGTGCAATTTTGACAGAAAAATAGTGGTGCATTTGAATTTCTTTTGGCACGAACAACATGGTAACTTCATTAATAGAATAGGTCTGACTTGGCCCATTTTAAAGCACCATGATGATATGAAGAACAGGCATTACTAAGAAATGGTACAATTTGAGTGAATCACAGAATACTCTATGAGAGACTTCTGTGTGATCATGCCTTCCATAAAGATAGCCATTGTATATTCTGAAACCAACAAGACGCAAAGAACTGTCCAGTAAAGAGATAGCTACTGTTCGGGATAAGAAATATTTACCTGTCCTGATGCAGCCATAATAGGAACTCTGGCGTCAAGAATTGAACCCTGGGAAGTGAGACCGAAAATGTTGATTACAACCAAACCATTTCATCAGTAATACTTTGTGTACCGTGGTTGTAACACTGTGCAAACCTAACCACACATTTACTGGGTGTCCTTTCCAGCATAAATAAAATTAAATTCAAATTGTATTCACTATAGTGCGTGTAGAGTTTTTTGTATGTAACAGTTTTTAATGCTGAAAAAAAAAGTTTACACTTTAAATCTTGTCTCATTCAACTTTTATTAGTTTGAAATTCCAATGTAGACCATTCATTTCAAAGAGCATTATCTAGAGTACCTGGGCCACTTCGCGACCAGAATGTCTTCATGACCAGTTTATTAAATTCTAAATACCATCTTTACGAGATTTTGTTTGGCCAAAACTGATGTGTCTTTTATTGCTGAGGACCAATGACTGTCAGGTTCTTCACGTCTTTTCTTAAGTAGCTATCTTTGTTTCATTAATCTGGGTCACATTTCTCCGCCAACCTGCAAAATTGCAGTGCGACTCCAGGTCCCCAGCGTGACCAGGATTTGGATTTCCATTCATGGTAAATGACTCAGTATTGATGAAATGAGACAATGTTTCATTAATCAAGTCCTGTTACAAATGAAATTAAAATCAACATTGGCTTGCTTGTTTAATTTCTCTTCCAAAATCAATTCCAACAATCACTTCACTCATCACACTACAGCTCATGCAGTCTAGTTGATGGTTACACTCAAGACCCACTAGCTTTGAATGGGTCAAGATTGTTTTGATTAAAATTCAGCCATAACTACTTTCTGTTTGATGTTATAGGCACAGCTTTGCACGGCAACAATCATTGGACAATCTACTCTCACAAAATCAATCAGAAAGCTTGAGACATCACCAATTAATATGTCAGGAAGGATAGTTTTTGTGTATTCGCACAGGGAATAAACTCAGTATATGTTGTGAACTGTTAGAAAAGTCTTGATCATTGTGAAAGTTCTTGTAAGTGGACATAATGAAAATATTTTTCCACTCACACAGCAAACTTATAGAAGGCTTATAGTATAGGGTTTTGATATCAACTGCTAAATATTACAATGCTTTGGTGTGAAAACGTCATGTACGTCTCTTTGGATCTGACAGGGAATATTGCACACCAAAGTACAAAATGGTGCATTAATTATCGACATATGAATGAAAATTGGGATCATATGAACATCTTCTCCCTCCCCCAACCAGTGAAATCAAAATACCTTCTTGTCTGGATTGTCCATGATGACAAACACAAGAAAGATCCGAGCTGAACGGGCACGACGGACAGCCCTGCGAACAACTTCCATGCCTTCCCTGAACACTCCGTGTCCATCAGACAAGACCAGTAGTAACTGAGCTGTGTCAGCATTGCCCTGACCAGAAGGTTGGCGACTCCTGGCATCCAGCATGAGGGCTAGGGCTTTGTCCAAGAGCTAGGGGATGATGACATATACAAAAGAAATGAAGAATAGTTTACAAATAGTGAGTGATTTCTCTGTAAGAATAAGCAAAACAATGTGGCTGCTTTATTTAACTATTCAGTTATCAGCCACAGCATCCTTTTCTTCATTTGTAGTAGTCACAGCTCTGTTAAAATCAATACAGAAGTCACAACACATCACTTTTCTTTACTGTAGTCATTAATAGGTTATTGTTACAAGAGGTGTATAGCAGGCAGCAGTGGGTGATACACTGAAACACGAGGGGCAGGTCATGGCAAATGATTTGTTAAATAAAGGCTCTTTGATAATAAAGAAAAACCATGAAACAGGAATTCCATTTATAGTACATGTTCTGCTGGAGTGTGAATGAAACCTGGAAGCAGTGCATAACAACCAGAATGTGTGTGCTTCATATATATGAGCTTTAAGTTACGAGGTAACTCAGCATTCCACACTTCTCCTATGTACAGGTCACAAAGATAACTGTTCTGACTTGGACTAAGTCAGCTATTATATTAAGGAAACTCTGCAGAGTCAAACATTAGAAGTATGGAACTGTGAAGAAAGAAAAGGCACAGGGTACACATTGGCAGTCCATATTCTTCACGATAAATTAAAGATTTACAGCAATACAATTAAAACCAGGTTACTTCATGTCATCATGTATAGGTGATCATGATAACATACTGCATAATACACTCTCAAATGTTCATTATGAAACTCACAGGATGGCCCACAATGTTCCGAATCAAACATATAGTGTAAACATTGTTGGACCAATCTATGGCTTGCATGTTTCAGAGCTGTGCTAGTTGTAAGAAACATTTTCATACAACACATATTCCAGTTACGTAATATAATGTTCTCTCCTACTCCATGCTGGTCTGATTAGCAGGACCTCATGTAGGATTATCCATGAAAATTATGCATAAGCCTTACAACAGACATTATTCCTCAGCAGACAAATCAGATCCATGTCAAATCTTAAGTCATTTACCTTGATTCTACACCCTACATGTATTTCAGAAGTTTGTGTCCTTGTCTTTTGTAGTCCCTAAACCCACAGATGAAGCTAGGGAGGATCTTGACATGATTTACTGTAGCAGTTTTGTAGAGTCATCTCACAGGGGACATGGTGAGTGACTATTTGCTAACTGCATAATATATACTTACACAGTGACTTGAACACAAAACTATTTTGAAACTACAGTATCTATCAAAAGATTGTATCCATACATATGAAAATATATAGAACACCTTTCATTCACCCTATTGGAAGCATACTCTATAATATCCTATTTCAAATACTTGGGTCAAACTTTAAGTTTACCAGTAACAAAACATTAAATCTATTTTAACCTGAGCTGGAGAAGGCAGCTTATACACTTATAAATGGTATGTGATGGCTAGATATATGAATAGTGCGTAAATCTAGATGGGATTTCTTTAATGTTCTATTGCTGGGAAATCCAAATTTGATCATGATATGTTGCTACAGCCTAGTCTAGTCCTCTTTAAACTGAGAATTCATTTCTCAGATGTTTCAGAAACAAATGACAAATTTTTTATATAGTCCAGTATTTCCTCTATGCTTAAGTGTGCCTGGTCATGTGCTGGATATAAAGTGAAGAGAATGGCTATATGACTGCAAAGGGTGGATGCCATTCACAACATCACTAAGAAAATGACATTTCTTGTGCGGCTAAATTCAAATAAAGAGCAGTTTGTTGCTAAGTACACCTGTGTCCAATAGTGAAAGAATATATTCACCACTGGAACTGGAACAGACCTTTCAAAACCAAATATGATCATGATTATGTTGATAATAATGATATACACACACACTCCCTTAAACTGTGAGCAATACACTTTTGACAGCTCACAGCCTCTTGTGCAGAAGCATATTCTTCCTCAGTTGTGCTCTTGTTGTGTATAATGTGTCGTCAGTAGTTGAGGATTATGGAAGCAGCCAGCATCGCAGGTCTGTCTGTCAGACATGGGGCAGTGGAGCGGAATGTGTTGAATCCATGTGATGGTTACATTGCCGACAATTTCAAAACCAAATATAACACAATGAGTGACTCACCATTCCATATTTGGTTTGTTTCTGCTCACATGACAACTGCTGCAGGATTCTGGCCCCTGACTGGTTGGTGAATGGTTCAGAGAATGGGTGGAGTAACCGCACTTCCTCACCAAAACTGAGTGAAAATGATGAAAAAGAAAATTTTAGTTATTCTGATATTCAAAGCCACCATGCTTTCAGATCTCACTAAAAGATTTATGGCTGCTCAAACTGGGAGTCTTTTAGAAATCCTTTATCCAGCAGATTATAGTAGAACCTTATAAAGTCACATATTAGGAATCTAAATTCATGATGCAGATTTTATAAAAACATATAGTAAAGAAAATGAGCTCTGCAGTGAGTCTGTAAGGAATTCATTCCAGTATGTGAAGTTTTAGTTCTAAATTTGTGCAAAAACTGGACATGGCAGTCTGATGAAATGATTATATGATATGTGTATTTCTCAAAACTCTTTTCAGAGATTATAATGAGATGTCTAGCAAAGGATAGTTAACTGACACGTAACACTTTACCTGCACACCGCCAGCTCCCCTGACTCCAAGAGGGTTAATGCATTGGACACAAGGGCCAAAGACTCGAAGGCAAGCTGCAAAACAAACAAAAAACCACAAAAGCTGCTTCAAATGGCAAAATAACTAACCACAGTGGTTCAAGACTTTGATCTACCCTCTGTCTACATGTATTTCAAAACTATACAATTTGAATGACTGTTGGTGATGAACAACAAATAACACTCAAATCAGCTTATAATAAAAACCTTCTACTTGTATAATATGTAAGATGATGTTCTTTCCTACTTTGTGCTGGTCTGATGAGCAGGAACTCAGCTAAAATTACAAGATTGCATTGGCGTACAATAAACATTCCTCAGCACCAATACATATCCAGTCTTAACTCATTTATCTTGTTTCTCAACCCTACATGTACATGTATATCAGTTGTTAGTGTCCATGTCGCTTGTAGTCCCTGAACCCACAGACGAAGCCAGGAAGGATCTTGACATGGTTTACTATAGCAGTTTTGTAGAGACATCTCACATAGGGCATGGTGAGTGTCTATATGCTAACTGCACAATATATGTGGGATAATAAACCTTCTGAATGTGGAACTTTCACTACTCTGAAACATTTGATGAGTTGTAAAATGGTGACTGGATTAGAACAGCCATATGGCTATTGTGAACTTAACTTAATACAAACACATTTAAGACAACTTACATGATAAATGCATTGCAGTGTTCGCTATTTCGCTATTTGTAAACTGACAGGGCATCCGTTTAGACCAACTGCAAATTGTGGTGACTGAAAAGCCATCTCTTTAGAATGACTTCTCATTTAAGATTAAAAAACTACAATATGTAATCAAAGTGTCAGTGTAATGGACAACCTACCTGTTTGGAATGATTGTCAGCCATACTAGCAGAGTCGTCTACAGCAATCATGATCTGATATTGCCTCTTGCTGGGTTTGCTTCGTCTTAGCCAAATCTTGTCCTTACGGAACTGAGAGGCTATGTATGGAATCACCTTGCGCATGTTCAGCCTCTTGCCAGTGCGATAGTCACCCCTGTTCAAGACAAGCATGAAGGATACTGTATTATGGAATTTTAATTTGTAAAAAATTAACAGGAGAGTTCCTTGAAAGATGACAGACATATCATGATCATGTCATCTGAGAGACATCTCATTTTAACAGTGAATTTAATCCACAATAATGATGGGAGGCCGAGTGGCCATGTGGTTTATGAGTCGTACTCAGAAACTGAAGACTATTAAGTCCAAAGTCTGTGTGTCTGACTTGCAGACCGGGCGGTTTAAGCTGCAGTATCCTTGAGAAAGACACTTCACTTCCATTCCCCACTTGACTCAGGTGTAAATGACTACCTGGCTTTTGAGCTGGGGGTACCAGGGCACTGCTCCACTGGTGACCAACAATGACTCTATTATGTATTTCATTTGTAATGTTATGTTCTGTATTTACATGCATGATGTGTTTTTTATATGTTTGTATTATGAATGAAATGTATAACATTGTTTAACACTGCAAGTCAATTTCCCTAAAGGGTGAATAGAAGTTGCATTATTTTCATTTTTAACTCATTCACTGCCTTATGTCTGAGAAATAATCTGGCCTGTGATATTGTATCATACTCTCATGAGGAAAGAAAGGGAAAGTTGCATTATCACATTACTTGACTTGTTTATTGACACAGCACTGTCTCCTCCACAGAAACAAATTGATTATCTTTATAAAGATTTGGAATTCATTTGATTTTCATGCTTTGTATGTGATCCCTAGCAATGAAGGAGTTAATGGGATTCTTTCTAATAACAGTTGTGCTTCAAATGGGTGGATGCAACAGACTGCACAATGACAGATGATATCTTAGTCATATACAATAGGACCTGACATGCATTGTCAATATGGACGATAAATTCAGAACAGGATGAACAAAAATGCTCACTGACAGACAGACAAAATAACTCACTTCAACTTTGTGGCCTGCGAGGGTTCCAGAATTAACCTGAGCTGCTCACACAATTCTTGAGACAGAGGTCCGGTGATGGTCAAGTACTTCTGCCAAGCCTCTGATGCTGCCCTCACCTGTAAGGCACAAAAATGTTCATATATATATTAAACATTCAATGACACTTATTATGAAATGCTAAATGCAATAATAAAATTATGGAAAAATATTTGCAAGTTCCCACATTTAGCATGCTTATTGTTTATTATGAAATGCCCCCTGCACGACTCTGAAAAACATGCCCAGTGTCAAGAATTGCTGAGTCCCCAAATGCTCCAGTTGTCAGACTGAACACACAAACAACTCCCACCTCTAATTGTTTATGGCTAGACAAGACCTTGCAGCATCTCATAATGAATCCTTTGTGAAGGAAAAGATCATGATGGTTAGCGTTCAAAGAGACCAGTGAAACCCCTTACTCCTGGCTGATTTTCTCTGCCATGAATGAGACAAAATTTGCTTAATGAGAAATGATTTATTGATCACTTCCTAGCACCATGACCACAAGGTAGTGGGAGCTGTGGTATATATATGTCTTTATTAAAACACAAGCTATTTGATTGTTACTGAGGAGGACAGACATAGGATGAGCATCTGACCTAAGTCTGTCCAATTGAACAGAGGTGAACAAAATCCTACAAAAAATAAATGATTCGTTAAGTCTTGTGAATTTTGTAATAAGTGTGTTTGAATGATGGTCCAACTAGTCAACTTATCAAATTTCTAGAGATGGGAAGCTAGAGTGTAGATCAACAGCTTTTCAAAACACTTAAACGCTGATTCTGGTTTAAGAGGTCTTTGGATTACACTGGCTATTTCTAAAGAGTCTATGAGGTTCCCTTCATGTGCAAACCTTTAGAAGTTATGTATGCATGTAATGGGTGGAAAAGAAAAGAAATCCAGATTCAGTGCCTGCTGCTGGTGATGATAAAGTCAAGTCTACTTCATTGTTATTCAATTAATTGTAACTTCCACTGTGTTGCTACGTATTCCATATAAAGGCTCTGGATAATCACAACTTCTTCACTATATTTTTCATATTCTTAAGAGCTGCAATTAAGTGGTACCTAACAATCCTGTACAAGGCATTAACACACTGTTTTAAAGAAGTTATATTTTTCACAGTGATTAGGACGTATGTTCATGCCTCGCTTGCCCTCTCAGTCATTATTAAAAACTGGTGAGTCAAAAAAAAAGACAGTGTTTACTGTCGCAGTCAACAATCATAGGACCTTGCAGGAGATGCTAGGACCTTGTATTGTAATCTATGACTGCAATACTGAGTAAACAATATAAACAATGCAAATAAACACAATGTTGTTTTCTGTTGTTCAGTTTTGGGCAATTATTTATATATAAATTCTCTCTCTCTCTCTCTGTCTCTCTCTCTCTCTCTCTCTCTCTCTCTCTCTCTCTCTCTCTCTCTCTCTCTCTCTCTCTCTCTCTCTACAGTTGGTGGCATGATGAAATCTGCCAAGTGCCATCACATCCAAAAGTTTGTTCCCTGATTCAGAATATTGTTTATTGAAGGGCCCATCTCCCATTAAAACAGCGAAGTTCTATTCTGATAAAAAGTGTCAAAAGGCTCCTCTAAAGTTTTCCGACATATCCAACTGACATGATGAAATAGGCCATCTGCCACCATGTGCTACAGCCGACTTCATCGTGCTGAGAAACATAAGACTTGACTGACATTGATGTTGCTCGGCTGACACTGGGTACACTATGGTGTCAGCTGTTTGGCAGAAATTTAGCTAGTCACTGGTGGACTGTGATAATTTTGCAAATGCACAACTCACCATATCCTCGGAAGTGTCTTCAGGGTGGCTCCAGACTTTCACACACTGCTCCAGTTCACTTCTTAGGGCATCTACATCCACCTCTTCAGGCTGCAAAGATAGGAAAATCTATTGTCAGGTGTCTCACAGAAACTTAAGTGATTTTTTCAAAGTTCAAAGTTCTACCTGGGTGGAACAGACTGAATATCTTGCGACAAAAGGGCTCAAGTCAGTTTTCAACAAAAAAAAAATCATTTCGGTGCATCCTTGGAATATGCATGTCCATATCCCAAATTCTAATAAAATATGAAATTGCGATTGTTGTTAATATGGTAACAGATATGGTACCAAAGAGATACATTCAAACAAAGCCACTCAATTTTCTCAAAAAAAAATTTGCTCGTGAGCCATTAGACTCGTTGCACATTACTTTATCATGTCTAGTGTAGACTTGGACCAAAAGCCTTGCAAATCTTACCATAGTGTCTAGATGCAGGTTCTCCATAATAGTGTGAATGCTGGAGTCTGGAGGTCTTTCTACTGTCATGGTGAGCACACGTTCCCCTTCGATTTCTACTTTCTCTCTATCCTGGGTCCCCTCATCTGCATTTTCATCCTCTTCCCCTCTTTTATCATCCTCTTGAGCATTGGACTTGGCTGGCTTTTTCTGGAGAGCCTTTGAGGTTTCCTGCAGGTGAAAAATATAAAGGGTATGAAATTCTTGCATGTACTGGCTGTAATAAAAAGAAATTCTATTCCTCTTGCTTCATAATCATATGACAAAGTTGACTCCGCTTTATTTGCAATTCACCAACTTGCAGTTTCACTTAATATCAACAGTCCCCAGATGACAAATAATGTGTTTTCCATATAAATGACTAGTTAATAACAATTCCTTTTAACATTTTTGCACCACGTGGAACATATTAAAAAAAGAAAATCGATCTCAACATTCTTAAGAAACAACATAAAAAATATCATTATCTTGCTATATGATGTCAACACTGCTCAGTGACATGAGGAAGTAAAGAACAAAAAATTACCAATACCAAATGACAAAATGTGGACGAAACATGTTAAATCACATTATTGACACTCATAAGAAATTGGGATTAAGTGACGCTGGATGTGTATCAAAAGATCATGTCCTAAGCATTAATATGTACCTCTTCATTTCATTTATAGTTATCACTGTGACTATGAATACTATGATATGTTCATGCCTCGCTTGCCCTCTCAGTTATCAGTAAAAAACTGCAGAGTCAAAAAAGACATTGTTTACTGTAGCAGTCGACAACTACAGGAACTTGCAAATGAAGCTAAGACCCTGCAACTTATGACTGCAATACTAAGTCAGTTGTAAACAAAACATATCAAGTTTATAAATGTTATGTTTATAAATATTATGTGCCCATTCCTTGAGGATTTTACAGTATTGCTCTACATATGTAAGGACTGCTACAACACAACCAGTCAAAACGCTGTCACATAAAGAGACTATTTTTTATTAAATAATGATGTAGGTGATAAGGTATCAGTAGTCTATTTTTAGTTACAAAACAAGAGGTAGCCCCAGCTTTCAGCCAATCCTGTCAAGTAAAATATATTGAAAATATCCAAGTGATGAGCTGAGTCAACAACAATATTTAGAAGGGCTAATATGTTGGGATTCTCCATCCATCCTCCACTCAGAATCATTAGCTTTCTTATGTTCTTGAATTTCTCAGCACATTTCATGAGCACTGTGGCCAGTTGCAAGGTGCAAAACTCAAATCTAGAAATACATTTCCAGGAGCACAATCACACCATCAAGATTCACTCTCATGACAAAACTAGCTGAAAGACCTAGCAGGTTTTATCAAGAGCAGTGATTTTCCAAATGATGCCAAGAGTAAGACCCTGAAACCTATGACTGCAACACAGAGTCAGTTGCAAACAAAACATCATATAAAGTTAATAAAAATTATGTATCTTCTTACATTCATATTATCATGTGAAGCGAAGAAAAAAAATGCCTCATTAGAAGTTTTTTTAAAAATATGACTTACATTACATTATATACATAAACACTTCTTAAACACAGCCAGTCACAATACTGTTCCTTGAATGGAGTATTCCTAATTAGGTCACACATAACTTGACATGTGAATCAGCTGTCTATTATTCAATTACAGTGTGATGGGTAACCCAGGCTATCAACCAGTCCAGTTAAGATAAATATATTTAAAATATTCACATGATAAGTCGTACTGTGTCTTTTATGTAGGCTATCATTTTGGAAGGGAGAGGATGCCACCTTGCTATTTCTTCCTCTCTGGATCAGTAAGACTCTAATGTTCTTGGACTTTTCAACACATTTCTTGGTGCACAGTGTATAGTTACAGAAATGATGTACTGAGAGAAATCCAGGACACTTCCATATTATTATTTTACCAGGAGTATAATCATAAAATATTAGTTACAAATCTTGAAGTATTCTTCTGTATGCAATTTAAAAATTCTGCTTCAAAATGTATGTTCACCGTGAAAGGGAATGCAAATTATTGCTTTACTCATACCTGTTGCATTTATCACAAGTGTATCTTTTAAATGATTCGACAAATGTTGTTTTCAAGTAAAAACTTACTTTAAATGTTTTTTTTCCTGTTAATTTCACAAAATAAACAATACTTTGTGATGCTTTCAATAAAAATGTGATGATATGTAATCGGTATGCAACTGTTTTCTGTGTTATCAGTCACTAGTGACTATAAATCCTTGCAAAAGGAATAAATTGTTATGGTTATTGTATCTGATGCAATACCACAATTTCAGTAAAACAATGCATTTCAGGGCTCTGATGACATGAACATAAAAACAGAAAGATCTTAATGAGAAGCTCATGGTGAATAACAGTGTATTAAAATCCATTAAACAGCTTAGGATATATCAATAATAAATGTAATACATTGAACTCCGACCACCATTACCACACTTATATATGTGCTGGCCGCTGCATCATATTACTGTTTTTGTGATGATGCGCCACACATACAGATGTCAATGAGCATTAGTATGAGTGTCCATGCCTTGCGTACCCTGACAGCCATAAACAAGGACTGCAGGGTTAAAAAAGACATGGTTTACTGTAGCAGTCTAGAAATACAGGATCACACAATGGTGACAAGACCCCGCAACCTTTGACTGCCATACCTTGAAAACTGTTTTAACTGCAGGTAAGCTTGACACTTCATCTCACCTATATCTAAGTTGGTATCTCAACACACAGGTCAAGTTCCATGATATATGAGATAGAGAGAATATATGTTTATGTACAGGAACTTTCATAAGATTGAGCTAGTGCCTACCTGAAAACTTAAAGAGGCAAATACTGTCAAAGGAATATGGGCAAATCTACGAATAAATACAACACTCATTATCTTCTTCCTTTATCCCAATATCATCATTTTCCCCTAAAAGTCAACCAAAAGTCAACCTTATGGCATTGTTCTAAAAGCAGAACTCACCATTTCTTCAACTTCCTCTTCTTCCATCCTAACATCATCATCTTCGTCCATCTCCTCTCCCTCCTCTTCTTCAGTTTGTGTGGGCACTGCCTGTTTCTCCTGTGTCTGTTCTTTGGTAGCCGCATCCACAGTCTGAGCATCATAGTGTGATGTGGCATCTTTGATGTGTTCGTACTCCTCAGCTACGTTCTTCTCCTGCTGTTTGTCATCCTGTGTGTCCTCGCTGGGTTCGTCTTGGGTCTTCTTGCTCTTCTCTTTCGTTTTCAGTTGTCTGTGTTCCTTGTCATGAGAACCCAGTGATCTCTCCTTGTTAGACTGACCGGGAGTTCTCTGATGCTGAAAAACCAAAGGGTTCTTTTACTGAAGGAAAAATGTAGAGGAAGGGAAGACAGAAAAATACAGGTGGAAGAAGAGAAAGGAGAACAAGAAAAATAAAGAGGACAGGAAAGGGAAAGAAAGAAAGAAAGAAAGAAAGAAAGAAAGAAAGAAAGAAAGAAAGAAAGAAACTTTTATTATATGAATTGATATTCAGCATATTTAATCTTAAAATATCCTTGTAGATCTCTATATTCTTGTATATAATTATTAATGTGAAGCAGCTAGGAGTTAGAATCATCTTAACAGCTGCTTAACTGAGTATGATCTGCACGTCTTGTGCGAAACGAATCTAAGATGATTGTTACATGATTCAGTTTGACCGATAGCAGGAGGTTTGTCCCGCTACATGAAGGATTACTGGTTTTTTGATGATGCATCACATTTATGGATATCAACGAGACTAATGAGTGTCCATGCCTTGCGTACCCTGACAGCCATAATCAAGGACTGGAGGGTTAAAAAGACATGGTTTACTGTAGCAGTCTAGAAATACAGGATCGCACAATGGTGACAAGACCCCGCAACCTTTGACTGCCATACATTAAAACTGTTCAGAAAGCATGAAAAATTAGGCACTTCATCTCATACATATCTAAATTATCTGAATTGGTATTTCATTGCACAGTTCGAACTCCACGGCTTATGAGGTAGAGAGATACAAGATTCGGTCACAGGTGATGCCTGACATGCTGATATTATTAAATCCACCATATTATGTTTGGAGTTTATTTTTTTATTACCAATTACAGCTCAGGTTAAGCCGTTCTGGCGCTACACTAACTTCACTCTTGCTGCTTCACATATTTATCATTTCTGTTTCAAACTGCTCAACCCTGCTCCATGAAGCATTGACAGTTCATCACTTTACAAAGGTAACAACACAAGCTCTCTGATAATTCAGCTCTGAAATGTCCCTAAACAGCTTCCCTCACCATTTTCTCTTGTTGAGGGGCTGACCCATCTGTGGTCTGGCTGGATTTCTGCCCCATATGCCCATCCTGATCCTCTGAACTTGCAGCTCCGACTCCTTCCTTCTGAGGGATGCGAAAATAAACACAAGACAGAAAAGTAAACAAATAATTGAAATAAAATATGCACAGCGAACACTCAAGATGCAGTTACAGTTTCATGGCAACCAGCTGAACAATTTTTCTGTGGAATTAACCTACTCTTGTCTTGTCACATTTCATAATACAGTTCAAATGTTATGCACTGAGAAAATCACTATACCCTTGTACATACAAGGCAGGGAAATGCAAACCCCTCCCTCAAAACAAATCAAAACTCACCTTTCACACTTCTTCAATTCCTCCCTTCCTTTCCTAAGCTTGTGATCAGAGTTTTCTTCCAACTATTTATTATAGTATTGTTTTTTTACCTAACGGAAGGGCCTTTCAGTAGCCAGACTTGCACTAACCTGATCCCCTTCACAGTCATTTTGTAAATGCCTTGGGAATGTGTTTAATTCACATTTTCCTCCATCTGTAAAATCTCTATTAGGCTGTTGGCTGTAAATACCTTTCTGTGGAATGTTGGTGATCACTGCTTATAAAAGGGCAGCAGCACTGGGTGATTTTCCCAGAGGAGCTGAAAATGTTATAGACTGATCTGGTCTGCTGAGGCAATAAGAATGTAAAAGGTTGTTGGTTACTTTTCAGAGTTATGCAATATATAATCAAAATTGTTATTACTGAAATGTCCATGCTGTGCGCACCCCATGCCAAGAAGGCATAAAGTGATCGAAGCATGGATTACTGTAGCAGTCACCAGACAAAGGTTTTCACAATTTGGTTATGATGAACCCCTGTAACCTCAGACTGCATATCAAAATCAAAGAATTCGCTGAAAACACTTCCAAGAATAGAACCAGTCCATTATCAAGGAAAAAACAATCCTGAATATGATTGTATGAGAGCACCTCTTCCTTTTCCTCCTCTTGTCTGTCTTTCCTTGCCTCCTCCTCTTGTTCTACTCCTCTTCCCTTTCTCTCCGTCCTCTCAGCCTGATGATCGGTATCCCCAGCTTCGTCCACTGTGTCCACTTTGTCCTGAACTGAATTGACCTCATCACTGTCCCTCTGTAATTCTGCTGTTGGTTTCTCCTCTTCCTGCTCACAGACAATATGAACAAAGACATCAGTTAGGATGTGTCTTCGATCAATGTTAGCCTATGCTGCATACAGCTCTCAGCTCTACATACATATGATCTCAAACCTCAAGTATGGTCTACTTTGCTTAATTGCAATCTGGATAATCACAACTTTTGTTTAGTCACAATACTTCCCACATACCAATTGCTGTATTTCTACATAAAAATCACTAGATAATCACAACTCCTCTTAATCACAATTTTTCTGTGCACCATGAGTAGTTGGGATTAAGTGGAGTTGCCCAAACTAAGAAAAAAGCAGCGCACTTGGGATAACATTCTTGTGTGAATCTAGCCATCTTTTTGTGTCAGACTAGCCATGGGTTCTTTGATGTTGGGAAACCAAAACACATATTTCTATATGGATAAAGAATGAAAGATAGAGAAACAAAAGAGGGAGGGAGGGAGAGAGGAAGGCAGGCAGACAAGTAGGCATGAAAGAGGGAAAGAGGGAGAGAGGGAGGGTAGAAAAGAAAGAAGGAAGGAAGGAAGGAAGGAAGGAAGAAGGTCATCAGTTTCAATATCAAAGTCTTCTATCAAACTTTAGTTTACTGACCGGTCCTCTGAAATCTTAACTTATTAAATCTTAACTGTATATCTAAATGTAAGTGTCCATGTCGTTTGTAGTCCCTGGACCCACACATGAAGCAAGGGAGGATCTTGACATGGTTTGCTGTAGCAGTTTTGTAGAGTCACCTCACATGGGGCATGGTGAGTGACTATATGCTAACTGCACAATACACCTGACATAAGAGGTTAAAATCTGTGAACACCACTATACTGAAGTATTACTGAAGAAATCTTGAACCCTTATAAACTTGAAATATCACTGATCCTTCAAGCTGTGTGAGGTCCTTCCATACACTAGTATTCTTTGGACTGAATGTTTTGGGCATGATAGTTTGCCATAGGAAAAAAGCAACTCAAACGTGAACACTTCCCATTACAGAACTGAAGTCTGCATGGTGCATCCTAGTGAGGGCTGCTCTGGCCCTGTGATGAGGGTAATATATCATTATAAATCGTACACCATTTTGCATTTTGGTGTGCTATCTTCCATGTCAAATCCAAATAGAATTGCACGCCAAGCCATGGTCAAGGCAAACTGATCTGAAATCCCTTTCTTTTTTTAAAAAATCAGCTTGCATTGAATATGCCTTGGTATGCAACAATGTCACAACTGTTTTTGGTTCGGATATAGAAGACCACATGTCAAAATACAAAATCAAACATTAGTTATGGTGATGTATTATTCTCATCATGTGACTATTGGGAAGTGCTGCATAAACCTCATTAATCTTCACTGACTAGCTGTCCTTACATGGCCTGAAGTTCCTTCAGCTCCAGTCTTTTCATTGTCATTTTCCTCTTCCTCTTCTTTCTCAGCTTTCTGGTTGTGACTGTCTGCATCGTCCTCATCTTTGGGACTCTCATCGTCGTTTCCAGGCTCTCTGGTTTCCTGTGGACAGCCAGAGACAGATACAAGGTTAGGTCACAAGTGATTGAAGCATGAAGATTCATGCCTGATCAATATGTAAGATCAGACAGATAAATATCCTTGCTCATCCTTGCATATCTAAGACATGGCCTGGACCTTTGTCAAGCCAGTATGCATTCACACACTGTGAGTAACATGCATTAAGAAACCTGCTACAAGTAGGATTCAAACCTACAACCTTTTTCTCTTCAAGAAAAGCATACTACCTCTTTTTCAGCTTAAAGGCATAGCATTGAAGACACTGAATAGAGAATGTAATTGCTGTATGCTGTGGCAATAACAATGCAAAAAAGTGTTGGCTACACATGAGAGTTACACATTTTACCATCAATATTGTTTTTACTGAAATGCCCATGTTAAAAGGGCATAAAGTGATTGAAACATGGTTTATTGTAGCAGTCACAGACAAAGGTTCTCACAGTTTGATAATAATGGACCTCTGTAACCTGAGACTGTATATCAAAATCATAGAAAGTATAACCCCTATTAAAAGGAGGCTAGCATGGATTGAAGGAAGAGCTACTGCTATCTGACTTAGTGTTCTGGTCTTCAAATGTCAGTCTCTTCAGATATTTTGGATCAAGTAACACCCCAGTACTGCAACATGGTTCTGTCACAGTTTTTGTTACGGAATGCCTTATGCATTAATTCAGGAAGTAACACTAATTCAATGGACTAAAAGCAAAAATTGTTTGCTGATATAAAAAAAAACTGACCATATCTATTTTGTGTTCATATCACTACAAATAAAATAACTTTCCTGATGTTCTTCACCTAGGAAAAGTTATTTGTGTTGCTTGATCATTTGGAAGTCTCAGAATATGGCAGCCTGCTCTAAAGCACTATAAATACAACCAAATGACCTAACCTGATCACTAACAAGTCGCTGACCTATATACTTACAGGTTCACAAGTAGGAATGTCGTCACCCTCATCATTTCCATCATCTTCATCAACTTTCTTGTCTTCCTCTGCATCTTTTTCGGCACCATCATCTTCATCATCAGCGGTTTCATCTTTCTCCTCTGAATCCCTGCCTTCATCTGGTTGTGTGGTGTGAAACAAACAAATCTCAGTAACAAAAAATGATGAAAATATGAGTCCCCGTTGTTTTATTAAGTGCGCCATCCATCTGTAAAATGTATAGGCCTAGCTAACTAAAAAAAAGGGAAAGATATAAGAATGGTAGTGTTCTGAGCCTCTAAAATAAAAGAAGCAATGCATGCTTTCCTTGGAATCAAGTAACTGTTGGAATGATCTGGTCTGCCAGGGTAATGTTAAGTGAATGGGCATTTGCCTGAATGTAAGACTATATTATAATTAATTAAGGTGTAAATAACCAACACATTAGGAAACTGGTTTACACAGAATCATCAACCAAATTATCCAGCCTAAAATCAAATACAACACATTAGAAAATATTGGAGAGAATATTTCTGACAGAAGAAGATGAGAAGAGTAATGTCAGTCCCTGACAAAGCTCAACATATACCGCAGCACTGGTAACCCCACAAGCTGGCTAGAGTCAAGTACTGGACAAACCAGAAACTCATCAGGATACGCTCTACAGACAGCTGGCATAATAACCACACAGGCATTTATAAATTGGTGTTTGTTTTAACACAGACAGTCTTCCCTATGGAGATGATGGAAGATGGTAGATCTGCACCACCCATCAGCCCTATGCTATGGAAATGGCAGCCACCCAAAGAGGAGGAATCCTCAAAGAGCAAGAAATGAAAGAGAAAGATCCTACAGCTGCAACCTGGCTACGCTTTGTTCAGGAAAGCTCATTCAGCATGACAAGTGAAACTAGGAAGTGAAGGAGGGCAGTAGATAATGTGAGGATAATATTCCTCGGCTGGCCCTTAATCAAGTCTCTGTAGCCTTGCCATTTTTTATCTCAAATTTGTTTGGCATCATGGAGATGATAATGTGTCTGAAAACCACAATAATGTTAATGGCAACAGTTGTCATTATGAAGCAAAGTTCAAACTTACTCTGGTGATTTTTAGAAAACACCCTCTTCTGCACCTCCACCCCGCTTCACAAAACATTGACTTACCACATACTTGCCTCAAGGATCATTGCAAGAACTGAACAACATTTTACAAACCGGGCTATTTATATGCTTACTACAACCCAATACATCAATCAAATGTCATGGACAGAGTAAATCATAAATTCGCTGGTTAAAGAAACAGCACCAAAGCTGTTTGAGATTGGCATTCTTATGTTGTTTAATACAGTATTTTTTTCTCTCTTCTGCAAAACTCACTCAAATAAGACAGGTGAACTGCCTCTGACAGAGATGAATCCCTCTCCTGAAATATTTACTAAAATGAGAAGAGGAAAATGGCAATGGCAGTGACAAGAAGCTCAATGACAGGGATCAAAGACAACACAAGGCAAGGCAAGGCAAGGCAAAAAAAATCTCACATTTATGAAAAGCAAACACTTTCTGCTGGACTATCTTTGACCTACCTTTGTCCCTGCCATCTTCATCGTCCAGATTGAGATCCTCAGGCAAGTCTAGATTATCTGCCTCTTGTTCCCTCTCCTCCTTGTTGTGGGGGTTGACCTGGTTGTCATCATACTCATCCTGGAAGACAGAAGAATTCAAAGTTATCTTCACCATAACCCTTGGTTCTGGTTTCCAAAACATCGGTATGCTTACTATATTTGACAGTTTTCTTGATATATTCACCAGGAGCAAGATGGGGACCGTGAAAGTATCTCTGAAAACTTTCAGGTATACTCCTGGAAGACAGAAGAACTTGGGTTTTGGATTTCAAAGCACCTTACTACACCGGATGGTTTTCAAAGATATATTCATGATCCCTGTCATCATACTCCTTCTGGAATACAGAAATATTCAAAGATATCTTCACCACATTCCTTGGTTCACTATTCTCAAGTATATATTTTTGTACCTAACAATTCTTAAAAATGTGTTTCTGATACTCAACAATCTTCCAATATATTATGTTCTCTATAACCAACAGTTCCTGTGGATAGCTCATTATATTAAATGAAGTCAGATTATCTCTGTAGACGCAAGGGACATGTGAGGAAATTATATACGTTAATTAAGAAAAGGATAAAAAGAACAACTGTCCTTGCCGTGCAAACTCCCAAAGCCATTTGCAAGGGCCAGGGAGGATCAAAGCAAGTATTTCTGTTGCAGCTGAGAGGTGAAAAGGTCAAACATGGATGGTTGGACCCTAATGACTTTCAGCTGCATGTCTCTCTCCCATAATATTTTCATGTTATGTTCATGTAACTTGTCTTCTTATCTTGAAATACTTTCAGATTAAAGATAATTTTGTCAGGCAACTATTAAAAAAGCAGTTTTGTCACATTCTGCTCAATGTACTTTTTAAATGACTCTGCCCATCCCCTTTTCGGTCTAAATATGCATTCAGGAGACGAGGTTTAGAAAATGGTTTAGAAAAGGAAAGAAATCCATTTTTATCATCAGTGATTTGAGATTACATTTTTCTTAGCTGCATTTATGTGCAGATAAGTCTTCTAATAGGCTTCACAAACACTCAAATTTATCCACAAGTACTGACCATTTGCCTATTGAATCAGTGTTTTTGTGTAAAGAAATGATTTTACTTTTGATTTCCATAACAAACCAGATTTCAATACCAGATGACCCCAACCATCTTTCAAGTCTGATATTGCAGTTCCTAGTCTAATGTCACAAGTCTCATTTTGAAAGGCTGCAAGATCCATGTTTGCTAGACCCAGCACATCAAAACCAAGTCATCATGGATGGCTGTTGGGTTTAAAAATGAGGGTATTTCTTGGACTGTATGTTACGTGGTACTGTCAATGCTTTCAAAAAGCATTTATGATTAGAAAAACAATTCAAAAGTGACCCTAGTTTACTTTATAAACAATTATGCAGAAAACTTAGGAACTGAACTTTTCTGCATACCTCGTTTTGTTGGGATAGAAGCTTCTTTATTAAGGTCAGAGCATTTCATCCACTCTTCTTTGGCTCATCATACAGAAACTGTTTCCAAAATATGTTCACTATTCTCAGTTATATAATTTTGTACCGAACAATTCTTAAAAATGTGTTTCCGATACTCAACAATCCTCGAATATATTATGTTCTCTACAACCAACAGTTCCTGTAGATAGCTCATTATATTTTATGTGAAGTCAGATTATCTCTGTAGATGCAATGGACATGTGAGAAAATTATAGAAGTTAATTGAGAAAAGGATAAAAAGAAGAATTGTCCTTGCCGTGCAAACTCCCAAAGCCATTTGCAGGGGCCAGGGAGGATCAAAGCAAGTATTTCTGTTGCAGCTGAGAGGTGAAAGGGTCAAACATGGATGGTTGGACCCTGATGACTTTCAGCTGCATGTCTCTTTCCCATAATATTCTCATGTTATGTTCATGTAACTTGTCTTATCTTGAAATACTCTCAGGTTAAAGATAATTTTGTCAGGCAACCAATCAAAAAGCATTTCTTTCATATTCTCCACAATGTACTTTTTAAATGACTCTGCCCATCCCCTTTTTGGTCAAAATATGCATTCAGGAGACGACGATGAAAAATGGTTTAGGAATAGTATAGAAATCCATTTTTATCATTTGCCATACGACTTTCAAGCTAGAGTAGTGATTTGGGATTACTTTTTTCTTAGCTGCACTTATGTGCATTTAAGTCTTTTGGAAAGTACATAATTTATCTATAAAGATTAGTTAAATTGACAATCATTTCAAATGTATATATTTGTCAGTATGTGCATTAACTGTGGATACAGATTTCTTGTTAAGGATGATAAAGATGAAATAAGTATAATTTTACCTTATACTTTACCCAAGTTAGTAAGTAAGAACTTACATCGTCATCAGTGGGTCCCTGTTGTTGCTTCTCCTCTTTATCTTTGTCCTTCTGTCCATCTTCCTCCTCCTCATCTGCCGCCTCTGATGCCTCTCTGTTGTCATCCTTTGCCACCATTTCCTCCTTCTGTCTATCCATTCCTCCGGCCCCTTTATCCTCCTTGGTTTCCTGCAGAGAAGAAATTCCCCGCTACGTCATTCACATCATAAATAACAACTAGGATTCTCAACATGATCATCTGTACAACAGTTAAAAATATAAAGCTCTACTATAATTCCTGGCAAATTTACAAAGCAAAGGTATATCATTTGATGAGGAAGGAATCATACTGCAACAATCTGATGAGTACTAATGAGGGAAAATGTGTTAAAGGCAGATTATTGTGATAGAGCTCTGCTTCCTCTAGGTGTCTTCCTTTCGCTCTCAGTAACCTGATGCTGATCATGGATGAACATACAGATCGGCATATGGTTACAAGAAAACCAAATAAGAGATCCCTAGTGCAAACAGAGCCTTATCGCCAAGACCTGCCTTTACTCTATATGATTTCCTTTCCAGATCCAACACCTTCGTAATAGTCAGTTTTGTCATTTTGCCTTAATTAAATGTCGCATTGCTATTACTGAAAATGCAGAGGTGACAATGTAACATGAAAGTAATTTGTGGAAATACTCTTACAAAACTTTTAAGAACAACTATTGATCCAACACGTCAGTTAAAAGTGAGAGGCAGCAAGCAGTTGACATTATCTATGACTACTGTGGCATCTCAAGATTAAAATGTCCAGGAATCTCCTCACTTACTTTCTCATCTTCAGCATCTTCTTCTTCTTCTTCATCACTTCCCCACATTCTTTCGTCCAGTCTGTCACTCTGATCTCCATCTGCCTCTCCCATCTGCTTCTCCATGTCCTCCTCTTCTTCCTTATCTTTCTCGTCATCACCGTCTTCATCTCCTTTCTCTGTTGGATGAAAATCACTAATTTCAATATTTATTGAAAAAAAAAACAAACCAGGAATGAATTCAAAAGCATTTCTACCATTTAATCCAAATGGAAAAAAAAACAGGGCAAGTTGGCCAAAATTCTCTGATATCAAAGATTGACTAAGCTTGTTCTCAGCTCTTCATCAATTCTTCCACAGTTGTTGTTGACTACACTAAGACATTCAGTTACTAGCAACAGAGGAGAGGAGAGGAGGAGGAGAGGAGAGGAGAGGAGGAGGAGGAGGAGAGGAGGAGGAGAGGAGGAGAAGAGGAGGTGAGGAGGAGAGGAGANGAGGAGAGGTGGAGAGGAGAGGAGAGAAGAGGAGAGGAGGGGAGGAGAAAAGGAGGAGGAGGAGGAGAGGAGAGAAGAGGAGAGGAGAGGTGGAGAGGAGAGGAGAGAAGAGGAGAGGAGGGGAGGAGAAAAGGAGGAGGAGGAGGAGAGGAGAGAAGAGGAGAGGAGAGGTGGAGAGGAGAGGAGAGAAGAGGAGAGGAGAGAAGAGGAGAGGAGAGGTGGAGACGAGAGGAGAGGACAGGACAGGACAGGACAAGACAGAAGAGGAAAGGAGAAGAAAGGAGAGGAGAAGAGAAAACAGGATAAAACAGGACAGGACAGGATGGTAGAAGGCAGGACAGGCCAGTACAAGACAGAATAGTATGGAACAGGACAACACATCCCTTGTTTGGCCCCTGGTCAACATTAGGCAGGTGCTCACCCACACCTTCCTGTTTCATCAACATAGTGCCTATACTCACCTGTACCTTCCTGATCATGAAGTTTTCCATCGAAGTCATCTGACATCTCAATGGCATTGTCCTCAGCAGGAATGTCTGGCTGGTCTTTGGACTCTTCTGGTTTCTCTTCCTGCCCTGGTCGCCGAGCTTCATCCAGCTGTGGAAATGACAACAAGTATTTCAAACTACTCCTGATTTGACTGTGAATATTTACACTACAATATGTTTATTACATGCTAGATCTGTCATTAGTTTCTTGAAAGCCCTTCTGTGAAGCTGCATGGCCTAATGGTTATAGCACTGGGCTCAAAAGCAAATGGTCAGGAATTCAATTCTGGATCATGATCATGTTGCAAGTGCCTTGGGAATCCATTTCAGTCACATTTTCCTCAATCCACATGCCTGTTAAATAGGCACTGAGCTATAGGCAGTGAAAGATTTTGCCAGAAAGCTAGAGATCAGTGCTTATAAATGGCAATAGCACTATATGCCCCTCAGGGAATTGAGAAAGTCCTAGAGTTATCAGATCTGCTGGAGTAATACTAGTGTGAGGTTGCATGAGTGGGCATTAGCCTGGATACTTATATACAGCACTATTATTTATTATTCTAAATGCAAACAGAATGTCTGCCATTTCTCAATCTTGGCATCCATATTTCTTCTGAAGCTCTATCACATACAGCTGACTTTGCTTCTTCAGAAAAACAGATTATGGCAGTTGAGAACAAACAGTGCTATTTAACTGCAACATCTGCTTAGTGCAACTTTTTTCCATGCTTCTCTGGAATTGCAATATGCCAGTCATCTAAACTTGTATTTCCTTGTGAGGATTACCTCCCTAAGCACTGATCCTGTCAATTCACCTAAATGTAATGATGTCTACAAGAATATATTCTAATTGATTACATGATTACTTTCAATACTTTTTCCTGTGGATTTAGCTCACAACTGGAGGAGTTACCTTGCATATATGAGCCAAAAACTCTAATCATACTCATGTTCCAAACACCACTAAAAAAAAAAAACTGCAGTCCATACCTCTCCACCTCCAAATCTCTCTTCTTCTCCTCAAGAAAATCCATATTTGTGTTCTAGAAAGCATAACCACTCTACTACAAACCTGATCTTCACTCTCTATCTGGTCACTGACGTCCTTGGCCCCCTCTCCCTCACCCATCCCTCCACCCTCAATATCTTTGAACTCTGTAGCGCCTTCTCCTTCCATTTCTTCACTGAGTTCAGGAGGTAGACAAAAGCCCTGGAGAAAACAACCAAACAGCCAAGGATGATAAACAAGAATGGCAACCACGACTAAAAATCCTGACAGACCATGAATGTAAGGAAACCTTAACTTATTTTCCTTTCGACAAAAAAAAAAACCAACAACACAGTATGACATGATATAGTACATTTTGCTTCAGTTTAAAAAAACAAATCTCAGATTGGTGTTCTCGCGAAAGTCACATTTTGCATATTTGTGTTCTGTATATCAATACTCATCTTCCAACAAAACATTTTTGCAAAACTATGAATGCCCTTCATATAGTAAGCAATATCAGACAAGAATTCTGTTGAAGCAAAGAGCCACATGCCAACAGAACCAGTCAATTTTCTCAAAGCCAGTGTAAGCAAAGATAAGCCCTTTTGTTGAAAAACATTCAAAATATGATGGAGCTCTTATGGTTTACCCATCCTCCAAACTATATTCTTAAAAGAGTTCATTATAAGAGAGATAAGGTATCTAGGGCATTCTGTGTGAGGGATAAACCACTGACACTTTTGAAGAGGTGTGTGTGTGGGATGGGGATGTGAAGGCACTGCATTAGGCCATGGTTGTCGTAACCATATTATTCCACAAAGGATTTCCAGACTGGTAACATGAAACAATACTAAAAAGATGATTTAATAAATAAGAAGCAAGTGAGAAATATAAAAAAAAACAACAAAAAAAACTAACTGGACAAGATCAGCTTTTAACACATGGCCTACCTTCTGAGAGAGCTCTGTGAAGACAGCTAACAGCACAGAGAGTAGTTTGCCCATAGACCTGTGCAGCGCTATAGACTGGGCCAGCTGTGTCTCCACAAGGGAGACATATGCCAGCAAGAGGGGTTGGCACTGCAGCAATGACTTCACACACAGAGAGACACTCTCTCCTGCAGATGTTGCTGACGATGGCAGTGTTGTTGCTGTGGTAGGGGCAGTTGATGTAGTAGCAGCAGCAACAGTAGATTGATCAGATATTGTACAGAGATGATGAATAAGGTTTTCAAGCTTGGAAATGATCTGTGTAAAGAGATAAATGAACTCAGAAACATAAATAATGCTATTGTTTTGTCAGGACATAATTCTTCAGAATCTTCTTGTTATTTTCCATCTGACATCAATTCACTGAAAAACTATCAAGCTAAAAAGGTCAAATTTGAACAGCTTGGAATCCATATTACCATAACATTAATTCTCAGGTAACAGATGACTGCACTGACTATATAAAAGTCAGAAAAAAACACAATTTCTTTTAGTCACAACGTTTTTCATGCTTGCAAAATGTGATTAAGCAAAGTAGATAGTAGTTTGCGCTGTTAAAGTTTTGTACTGCGTATGTGAGAGTTTCTATCTTACCTTTGAGCAGCCAAGATTGGATACAGTACTCTCTTCCACATCCACCAAGTGTTTAGTCAGATGAGCATCCTTCAGGTCATCTATCACATGCAAAAGAAAGAAAAAAATTGTGTGGAATCTATGAAAGCAATCACACAAGACAGTCAACTGAGAATTAAGAAGACAAAAATATTCTTGCACTGTGGAGATGATTTTGGAGGTCACAACACTTAAACCAAGTTTTACACTGAAGCCTTAAAAAAAAAAAAAAACAACAGGTCTCCATGATCACATACCATAATGCTCTATTTTGGTTTAACTTTAATGGTTTATAAACCCTAGAAAGCAATCTGAAAACTTTCACCCCAAATTCAGAGTGACTTGAATCCTTCTCACTGACTTTTTCCCTCTCTCCCTCCATGATCTGTCACATCCAAATTAATTTCCTCACCTTCCTCAGAGATGTCATCTTTGTCCCCATCATCCTCTTTCTCCACCTGGTTCCCTTTCTCTTCCTTCTGTTCCATCTTCACCACATTCTGAACACTCAGTAGCAGTGTCTCCACCAAACTGTCTGCCTGGCTCAATAACTCCTGGATCCCAGGACTGGTTGTGAGTACTGAACTGCTCACATTTTGCTGATTTGAAGCGCTGGACTGAGACGCTGGACTGAAGACATCACCACTATTAGAGGCGAGTAAACTGGCACAAACAGGGCCATACCACTGTGAGAAATGTTTGTGTGTCTGTGATATTTCAGCGGACAGAAACTGCAAAGATGACACAAGACAGCTTGAACTTTCACTCCCGTGTTCAGTGAACTGGGAAGAGATTGTGGCGAGCTGGGGTCTGAATGTGTGATACATCTCCAGGGTTCTTGCGACTATCTCCAAGTCAGACCTGTTGGCAATGAGAAATGCTACATCATAATGGGAAATAGAAGGAGGAAGTTGGACAAAGGAATATCAAAATTGTGAGATGCTAGATTTATATCTTTCTGCAGAGATTTGATTTTCATCATACCAAAGTTGTAAATGTCTCAGGAATGTATTTCATTCACAATTTTCAATTCACAGTCTACTTATCCTTAAACTGAGTATTCAGCATTACGAAGTGAGAACTACTGTGTGAATGCCAGTGATAACTCTCCTGTTCAATGACATTGGTGCACTCACCATGAACAAGATTTTCAACTGAGTTAAAAATAATATGATGTTGAGTGTGCGGACTTTATCTTGAGATAAGCCTTACAAATCTCATTTTTATTGTTTGTTACTTTCAATTAGCCTTGCTTGGCTCATAAATTTTCTCAATTTCTTTTCTTACTTGTATTTATGATCAGTTTCTTTCTCAATACAGCATCTTCTGTCTTGAAAATATTTGTATTTCACGTCTGAGAATGTCAGCTTTCTATTTTGGCAAAAACTCCTGACTGTTCACCAGCCATGAAACTTATCACTTCCATATTGCATGTCACTGTTCTTCTTGAACACTTAGTGTCTGTTAGCCCGCCAGTGAGTCTGCCTGAGTACAGAGGGAATCTGTTTGGAGGAAAGTGTGGACTTAATAGCTACCCTATAAATACAGACAGTCCTTACATGAAAATAAGAACACTCACCTGCCAAGTACAGCTCTATCAAGCAGTTTGTCAACCTGGGTCTGTTTCTCTTCAACCGACTTCAGCAAACTCTGGACAGTAAAAAAAAGTATGAAATATTGCCTTCTATCAACATTAAATGAAAAACAGTGTGCATAACGATCAACGCTAACTTCAGTTGAATTCAGAAGATAAAATGTAACTAAAATATCACATAAAATGCATACTCAAAAGTGTTTCAACTAATACCTTCCTTTGTTTGACATAACTTAATGATATAACACTGAAAATATGCGGGAAGTCGACCAATAAAAATATGCCTTTTGGTCTAAAATTGGTACATTACGGTTGTAAAGATTATAACTTGCCTACCTAGTCAAGTGATACCAAAATAAATGAAGAAGTTTCGAGATATTCAAAAATGAAGTAGATACCTCCTCGTAAGGAGGAATGAAGTTAGTTTAGATCATTATCATAATTTACAAACACAAGCCAACTTTAAAACAACCGATGATCATTCTCACAGACATTGCAAGTA
>JAWQUT010000312.1:607294-628146 GCA_033807755.1 Ellobium chinense
TAAGACACACATACTATGAAAAATGATTTTAAGACACACATACTATGAAAAATGATTCTAAGACACACATACTATGAAATATGATTTTAAGACACACATACTATGAAAAATGATTCTAAGACACACATACTATATGATATTCCAAATTCATACCTGTATTTGCCCATAACACTGTGTCCAGGCAGGATTTCCTCTGCACCACAGTGCTGATGGTGCTAATTTGTCAGAAGGAAAAGGGGAGGGGTGAATGGTGCTCTTGACTAGGTTAGACTGGTCAGAAGGACAAGACTCAAGCACCAAAGAGAACTGGGTCAAGCCCTCTCTCAGTTGAGTGGTCAGTTGTTTGGTACGGGCCTGAAAATGGCATCATATTACAAATAATAATAATGCACACATATTAATATCATGGTCATGTGGTTTGTGAGTTGTACTCAGAAATTGAAGACTGTCATTCATAGGCTGGGCGGTTACCTTGTGGTGTTCTTGGGAAAGACACTCTATTCACTTTTCCCTATTTGACTCTGATGTAAATGAATACCTGGCTTTAGAGCCAGGATTTTTGTCTTGTATTTTCATTTGTAATATTATGTATTCACGTGTATGGCATGTACTGTTCTATGCCTTTGTGTTATGAATGAGATGACTGTATAGCCATATGGCATTGTAAACCAATTTTCTTATGGGGTCTGTAAAAGTCCAATTTTCATTTTTCATTTACATCTACAGAAGAAACTTTGCAGGTCTCTCTGAATACACCAGATGGCAGGCAAGGACATGTAGTATTAACTGAAAAGTTTCTTAAAACTGTATGGCAATTAATTACTACTTTTGATAACTCAACATCCCCGCACCATAACATTATATTTAGAGTTATGCATGAGGATCATCAGCAATCAAAGAACATACCAGCCATGAATGACTCTGGGTCTGTGGGGGCAGGTTGTGAGAAGAGAGCTGTCTAACTGTCTCTAGTGACCTCAATAGTTTCCTGAGGAACAAGGAAATAAAATTCTACAGGAATTGTACAACATACAAGGAGACTGCCAGCATCATGTTGATCACACCAGATATACAAAATGTATGATTTTTTTTCTGAAATTATTACAAAAAATTTGAAGTATATAATGTCAACAAATCATCTGGAAAAAAATGTTAATTTGTATGGTTCAAAGATTTCTTGCCTCCAGTTACAATCCAAGTATATGAGCAACCAAACCCCTTAATCTTTTTACATCATGCTGTGACCCTAGGGAGCACCCCATTTCACAAGTGACGCACAGCATGTGGCTAGTTGCTAACCCCATTTACACTACTTATATCAGAAGATGGTGACATTATGTTTAATAACTATTTTCAGATACGGATTTAAACAGGAAATGACCACTGTTGAGTTAGAGCTTTCAGCAAGAAAGCAAGAGCCATGATCAGTGAAAGCTTAAATATGCTCCCAGCGTAACCTGTCAGTTACATAGAGTGGAGCACAGATAAAACCGACCAATGGTGTACTTATTGACAGAAATAGGTAATAACCAAATATGTATGTATCTTTAGAGAAGAAAAATCAGGACCAAAAATACTGTGCTCAGTATCCATGTTTATGTACTAAGTGTGTCTATACTAAGTATGCTCCAATGTAGTTTGATCAGGAGTTCCAGCTATCATTAGCATGGTCAAATTTCAGGAATATACTCAATGCAGCCCATGGTTAAAGTGATTTAACATCCTCGAACTGAAGGATGCTTATATTACCAAAGTTTTAGTGTCTACCAAAATACTTTAAAGTGATGGTGACTTACCTTACTGACAAGTAATCAGTGGCTATATAAGAGAGACGAAGTCTTTGTTTAACATACAGCTGGGAGAAGTGTTCAACAAAACCTCGACATCTCTCAATGTCAGCCATGCCCAACTCCTGTGACACAGACATGAGCAAAGTGGGGGTTAGATTAAGAACATTTAAAAATACTCAGATTCTGATCACATGGAGAACAAAAAAAAAACACCTCAAAAGTAGGTTTTCTAATGTAAAATATAATGCAACGTCAATGGTTTTCAGGCACATTTGGCCCTAACTTTACAAAAGTGCAAAGAGGAAAAAAAGACTCAGATGATACCCAATCTATGTTCTTTTTATCTTTTTTTTCTTTATTATTCATTCTTCATTTCTTCATGTACTATTTTGCAACCTGGAAAAAATGCTGTCATAAGTTCTTAAATGACTTTAAGGACTTATGACAGTATAATTTACAGGCAGCAATTTGATAGCGTCTCCTTCTTTCCTCCTGCACTTTCTTCCCTGAGAGTGGGTTTCTTTATTAATCAATAATAATGAAAATTAACAGTGTTTATGCCATGCAACTGGATAATGCCACACTCCACTGAAATTCGTTGCTGTCAAAATAAAAAAAAAGTCAGTCACCCATGTGAAAAGAAATAGTCATCCTTTACACAACAGCCATACTGGGCGAGGTATTCAAGAAAATTTTACCTTTGAAGGGGAGATAATGGCTGTACAGAACTGGGCATGTCGTGAGATACAGCGGTAGAAGTAAGACTCACTACCAGACCACAGACCACTCACTGGCAACCTGGGACAAAGATGGAGAGACAAACATTACTTCATCTTTCATCATAGTGTGTTCTTAATTCTTCATGATTGTAAGTCTGGACAGAAAATCCAGAAAAGCCCATGTATGAACATGCATAGAGACATGAAAGAAATCTGGTGTCAGGCAACTGGTGCTATAGCAATTAACAATTGTTTTAAGATCATCACCATTAGTGGGAAAAAATGCACCATTCAGCACTTTGGTATGCAATTTTGGATACAAATTCCAGTGCACTTATGGTGGTGAGTTGTGCATCAAATGTTCTATATCACTACCTGTATGAAAGGGCCATGTCTCGCTTAGAATATCAAAGTCTAACAGATTCAATACTTCAAAGGTTATCCAATTAAAATTTGCCACACATTAGCTCATACATATTGTCTTTAATGCTGCAAATTTTAAATATCTAGATGTTATATTACATATCAAATAATAGCATCGGTGTTTTGGATGCACTGACCCTAATATGTCATTTTTTGACATGTTTTTTTTCCCTTGCTGTGACAATAGCATAGCACTATGTCAATGAACTTGATGACAATTATAGTTTATATCTGTTGGTTACTGTGCCCAAAATGTCATTTCAATTTCTTTTCAATCCTTAAAGTTTACTGGACTTCACATCAAGTAAAATTTTCAGTGCCACCAGGTATAAGGTATTATACCTCATATCAAATTGTATGTATCAGCTCAGACAAAATGTAAACTCATTTCCTCAAGCAATAGTCTCCACAAACTCTTGTGTTTCTTCAAGCAATAAACCTGACCAATGCTTTTTTCTTTTCTCTTCTTCAAACATTGATTTCCGGCACCTGTTTTTAAGATTCTGATAAAATTCACCCAGTGAGGTAAGAATATCTGTGGCTGTAGGTACAATGACACGACCAGCACTAGTCATGATGCAAGTCTTATGTCAAAGGTCTAGTCTTATGTCCAACTAATCTAGTTGCCTTACTTCTGATGCAAGAGTTTACTTTGTATTTATTCCTAGTCATGTATTATGCTTTCTGTCCCCTTGTTTGTAAATCAATAACATTTTTACATATCGTGTGCCATTCTCTAGCAGAGTGCACAGTTCATCATTGTAGTTGGTGATTGGGCAAAATAATTCCTGAGCCAGATTAATAAAGTAGAGCAGGTAAGAATATGTTCAAGAAACAATAACATAATAAGAAATGCCAATATTTCTTACCTGAGCTGAAACAATGTAATACTGTACCACACATTTAAAAGCAGAAAAGAATAAAACAAACTTACTTTGGGTCTGCTTGAAGATTCAAGGGTGGCAGCTCTAAAGCATCGGCCAAACCTGGTCCCATCTTTCCTATGACTCCTTTGCGATAAGAGAGGCCTAAAGAGAAAGGATATAACATGAAGAACATCTAAAGATAACTTGTCTACCATTATCCTGCAGCACAGATATTTCACCAGGTTAGTAATAAATTAAACCTAATGTCATCTCAAATTTTTATGAGAAAAATATCAGAGAGAGAGTAGCAATTGTAGTTAATAGGCCCTGTGCATCAAAGAGTTATCCGTTGAAAATGATTAAATTCCTTGTAGACTGCTGAGTTCCAATGATTGTCCAAGGGCAGTAAATCCCTGATGCAGCTATCAGATTTAGTGCATTTAAGAGTTAAAAATCCTTGCTTTCCTGATCACCAGTGCTTACCTATGAGGGCAAGGTACTTGAAAAGCTCGGCCAGGCCCTTGCGTTTTCTCAGATTGATGGATCGAGCCTCAGATTTTTGCTTCTCTTTGTCTGCAGACTAAGCAATGAGAAATAAAAAAAGTGAGAAACTGGTTGGGACAAGTCTGCACTAGGCTGCAGATTAATCTCTCCTACATTACAGACGAATCTTTCCTCCCCTACAAGTGAATCTTCCCTAACTTACAGATCATCTTTCCTTCCTTACAGATGAATCTTCCCAATATCTTTCCATTGCCAGCATGATTTTGAAAAGTTTACTGAAGGAAAAAGAAAACCATTCAGCTCCAAATCTGGATAAGGAAGTTGGTTTGTTGGTGGGCTGTGGAGAGATGCGCATGAACAACCCATCTGAAGGATTACAAGGTTTGTGTTTGTGCAGATTTCGGGCCAAGACACCTGCTGATTGTCTGAAACATGTTTCTAAGTAAAACAGTCAAGAACAGACATTAGGTAGCATGAGTCTAAGAACAAAAGAGTATTTAATATGGGAACTGTGGTTTGGAAATAATCAGTTTTTTCCTCTCTTGTGAAACCTCGTAAAAATGGCCGATGGAGTGCCTTTCACAAACAATACAACCAGTTAAATAGATAGAAGGTTTGATCATGCATCTTCTGTGGGTGTGATGGATTAGGAAGTTGGAGACCCAAAATGGTTTAATCAGTTTTTCATATTTTTACAAGTGGAATTCGGGTGTATAAATTCATAAAAAAAAATGACAAAAACATTACAAAGAGAAAAATTTTCAGTCAGAATCCTTTCTCCAGTTCTCCTTACCATGTCAACCTGAAGTCCTTGCAACTCATGGATCTCCTGAATCAGCTCACCTGAAACAGCCAGTGGGAAATGTGCAGATGAGCAGTTCAAAATATTCAGTGGAAAATATGCAAATCAAATTATCAAACTGTTTGAAAATTTACATTTTTACTAAGTCTTTAGGTTTATGTGATATAACAGATTCTCTTCCACTACACTTTCCTTCATGATGTGCAATTGTGCATTCTTTACTTATCATAGATTAGAGCCCTCCTTTCAAATTCCATTGCTTCATCTACAAAGAGGAATGCTGCCTTTGTTGATAGACGCTGTGCTGAGCATAGCAGGCACTCATAACACTTTACAAACTCATATGTTCTACATAGATGAAAAATTGACCTTATACTGGGAAAGACCACACCACACTTGCCTCACAGGAGACACATCACATCTCATTCAGACTGTTAATCAGGGTTTGAGGCAATTTCCAGCAAACAACATGATCAAATAACAGTAAACCTAATACTTCATAACTTAGTCTGCCCTTACATCTCTTAGACCACTATAAAATACATTTACCATCACCAACAGCCTTATGATCACATTATTACTGGTAAAAGTTCTGAGCAGAAGCGTCCTTAAATATTGCCCGAGAAATTTGCCAGAATTCCCCTCTAATACTAAAGGTCTGCAAAGACTGACAGTATTTTGGCCAAAGCTTACCAGTAAAGCCATCAAAGACCAGGATCATCCTGGCATACTGTGACCTGGCCAGCCACTTCCTCAGGTGACCCTTCATCCTCTTCAGCAGACTTGGCACACGAATGAGCAAAGAGTTGTCACTAGTGACATGGGATGGAGCCTCCAGAATAAATGGGTCCTTGGGGAAAAACAAAAAAATCAATAAACTGGTTAAGTACAGAGGTGATTCATTTGATTTCACAGAGCAGAAATGGCAAGACCCAAAACTGAAATGAAAACAAAAATTAAATGACTGAAAGTACAGATGAATGAATACGTGGGTTAATGAAATGAATGAATTTTTACAAAACAGCTGTGATCTTTCACCATCCAGTTGTAACAATTCAATTCAATTCTATTTATTAGCTCTTGCAGAGTTCTGCACTATAGCAATGCAAACAAATACAAAAATACATTTCAAAATGGTGATCATTGAGGGCACATACTTACTAATTGAAATGAAATATTTATGCTTATCTATCATATGAAGGGTAATATTAATGGTGGTAAGATGTATAAAAAATCTCATCATTCTACGGATGTGGTCAATGTGTAACAAATCGTCGGCCGGCTGATGAAATCGTGAATTCCACACAAAGACAAATTTTACAGGAGAAGCAAAAAACTGATTTATTTAGCGATTTGCTTGAAAATAACGAATTTAACCACATAATTTTCTTGTATTAGTTTAGACATATAACGTTATATGTGAAAATTTTTTTCACCGATTATAATTATGCTTTTGATAAATTGTGGGATTCACGATTTGCACACATCGAATCCTGGCAAATCAAATCGTGAATTCCACAGTCAGGTGGAGGAATTCATGAATTGATCGTACCAAATTGTGAAGCTACCTGATGTATTCACGACCATGGCATGGTTGTAATGTGTATAGATGGGTGAGACCGGGTACTCTTTACGGTATGTAGTAAGTCTAAAACACAATGAGTAACAGTGCAACACCAATTACACATTAAAAATAATATATGCATTTTTGAAAAGGAATAACAAGCCAAAATCATAAGATCTACTCTCTCTCCCTTTCTCTCCCGGTTCTCTCGCTGTTTCTTTCTGTCTCTCTCTGTCTGTCTTCCTTTCTGTATGTCTCTCTGTCTGTCTCTCTCTCTGTCTCTCTATCTCTCTCTTTCCATCTCTCTGTCTCTCTCTCTCCCTCCCCCTCATTATTCCTTTCCTTTACTTTGACTCAAAGTTAGGGTTATTAACTAAACCTGAGACACAGATCAAGTTTAAGAAATTTAAAATTCCATACTTAATAAGGAACAAAGAATATAGCCGCTCTCACCTCTTTCTCTCTCTCTCTCTCTCTCTCTTATCTCTCTTATCTCTCTTTTCTACACTGCCGGACTCTCTCCTCTCTCTCTCTCATCCGCCTTCTCTCTCTCTCTCACTCTTTCTCTCTCTCTCTTCTCTCTCTCTCTCTCTCTCTCTCTCTCTCTCTCTCGCTGGTACTAAATACAACAGCTTAGACATCAGTCAGATCCAATCATTCTGTCACTTGATGCATTTCTTCGGATGGCGGTTTTTCCATTCAGTGAGGAAGATTGTCATGGAACTGGTGGTACTCTTTCGGGATAACTGCTTTCAGACTTTGTAAGTCACTGAATTTGCCATTTAGAATTTCCAGAGACGATGTATGGCCCTGGAACGATCCTAGCAGCCCTGAAAATAGCTAAATAGTCCATTGAGCTGGAGACTGGGTCTTTTCAAGGCGGCGCTCAGTCACGCTATGCATACTATCCACCTTCATGTAGGTATGTCCTTTGATCAAATATTGGCGTTGGAAAATATCCTGAAAGTTCTTGACAAGACTGAATTTTGTTCTGATAGACACACTCATCACCGTAAATGATACTTGATCGTGCATGAGTATAGTCTAAAAGAAAGTCCCTGATACAACTGGTTAATTCATTGGCAGTAAGTGCGCCTTCAGCCTCGTGCCAGACATAACAAACAGCATCGCGTGCCGTCATGTTGTAGATTGTAATGCTGTGAATTACTAAATTAGTTTTGAAGTAGGTGCTTGGGACACTGACTGCTGGAGCAAGTAGCACGCCTTGCAGATCCATGCAAACCACCACAACATCCTGTTGTTCTAGTTCTGAGCTTTTGTCGAAGGCATGCTCTTCTTCACCGCATGTCTTTTCAACCATATGAGCTTTCCACTCAGTCTCCCCAGTGTTTCTAGACTCGAAGCTCATGCTGGTGTCACATCTATCCTTTTTCGGCTTGAAGAGGGACACATTCTTCATTTCCAACATCTCCTGAACGTCATGATTGCTAATGTTTGCATCCTTTGCTCTGAGCAGGTTGTTTTACAGAATCGGTAAAGATATGCCAGACTGCGGTTCCAAATAAAGTTTCCAGAGCTTTGGCGATGGTAATGAGAGGGTAGATTTGGTAAGCTACCTAAAAAGTGACCCAAAAACTTGTTAGCGTCACCATTCTTGAGTAATGAGGATTGTAAGGTCGCCCAGGGAGTTTGGGTTCTTCCAGAGTGGCTTGCACAAAATGCTGTGTCTATACAGCTGTGGCATGTCCTTGCAAACCTTGATTCTCTGGTCATCCTTTATGATACGATAAGCCCATGTGTGACCCTTATGACTTGATGCTCCTCCACTAGATTTATGTTTTGGCGCCTCTTTTGCCAGGAGGCCATTTACATAGCTCTTTCTCTCTTCCCGTGTCAGTTACCAAACTTAGAGAAAGACAGCTTGCTTGTCTGCTTCAAACAACAGAGAGCAACTTGTTTTTAGTTCTTTTGCTTTTCTTTTAGTCCAATTTCATGTTGTGTACGACAATCCACTCTCACGAAGTTTTCATCTTCTGCAGTGTCATTGTGTCATGTTGGGAGCAATGTATCTTGATCAGAGGTCTGACCTCTCGGTGCTGGAATGTCCAAAGCTTCTTGACACGGTGCCAGAGGCGCTGAAGCTCCATGAGTTGTGTTCGCGAATGATTCAGAATCAGGAAGGCTTAGTTGAACAGCTGAAGTATTTGGTGGAGATGCTGCTAGTGGGAGCACTCGATCTTATTCAGAGGCCAGATCTCTTGACGCTGGAATTTCCAAATCTTCTTGACTCGATGCCAGACGCTCTAAGGCTGATTCTCTTACTAAAACACCAATGAATCGCAAATAATTACACTTAGTTATAATGACAACATAATTAAGTATGGTTGGAAGGAGCCATCTGGGGCAAAATTAATGTTGTCAGTTTCTATTCAAACATTATATGCATTAAAACTGCGTCCCGTCATAGCTACACCATCACACAAACATGTACACAATCGGTTACACACAGACACGTACATCCCCGCCCCCAGCCCCAATACACATACAGAGAGACAGAGAGAGAGAGAGAGAGAGAGAAAGAGAGAGAGAGAGAGAGAGAGAGAAAGAGAGAGAGATTATGTGAAAGAATGCGGACCATACATTTCACTATGATTCATAGATAGATCAAAAGGATTTCATTTCAAGGACATTGACATTAATACCCTTAAAATGAATGAGACGAGCTTAATTAAATTTGTCGATAATTATGTACTTCGGTCATGGGAAAGAATGAAAACATTAAATCTCTGAAAGTGGATACAACTCGTTTTTAAGCAAAACTTTCACTAGTCAACATATACAGCTAACTAAACAACAGCAACACACACAAAAAAAATACATCTAAACCTATCTTGGTATATGAACTGTGATGTTTGCATCAAGAATACCACTTTCACGGAGTAATTTCAGGGAGCAAAAGAAATATTAACGTTGTTCATGTTCTGATAACTTGACCAGAAACGAACTTGTTTTAAAGTTTCATGTTTAAATAAAGTTTTGTCGTCAGCCTCTTCTTTCCTACTATGGTCACAGTAGCCACCATAATACCTCAGTTTCATATCAAACGCCACTTTACCAATGAAACAAGGTGGTCTCCACTGAAAATCATGAATTGGGCGCAACATCAAAGACACCGACTATGAACAATCAGCGCCGGGAGTGGCTTTCACCGTCCCAAAGGACAGATAGACCTGCCCTGAGGCGGCTGATGAAATCGTGAATCCCACACCTGTCCAGCCGTTTGTGGAATTCACGATTTCATTAGAAGATATTCAGCGACTGGCGTTTTTTCACGTTTTGTTTATTGCGTAATTTTCCCTTTTGGATTGAGATAAGAAACCCAGGGTTTTGTGAGGACATGTATTACACTTTGGAGAGTTGATCAATATGAAAAACTCAATTTGGGTGAAAATGTGGAATTCACGATTTCATCAGCCGACCGACGAAATGGTACTCACTCCTGTATGGGCTGCCTTCAAAGTTCCCATCACTGTCTGTGTGAACTGATCCATCTGTTCTTCCAGGGGGAATCCACATGTCTGTTTCACAGCCTGAACCACTAGGTCATCTCCCTTGTCTCCCAGCATGCCCTTGCATGGCTGAGCCAGAACAGCCTGTCAGTGGAGAGATCACAGTTTGAGTTTAAGGCTTGCAAGCAAAATAACAGCTACCTATCATCAGACAAATATCATCGGAGAGCGGACTGTAATTATGAAGTCATTCTATCTTTTATACATGTTTGGAAAAACAAAGTTTTCAAGAAATCACTGTTTGATGGTAAATTATGTCTTGCATTATATCAAATTATATTATCAAGTACAATATAAATCTTAATAAGACATGACGGTGTGAAAATAATTTCTGGACTCCCAGAAATTGAATTTCACCGCAGATAAACAACATTTCTATCTTTCTGTCTTTCGATTAAGAGTTACAAAGTGCATTATATGAGTCACCATGGCAAATGTCTAAGTTTAGCGTTTTCTTTGGCTTCTTAAATTAGAATCACCCTCTCTCTGCCAGTTACTGTCCAGAGATAGCAGAAGCCCCAACCTCACCTGATATTCCTTGATGTACTTGTGGACAGTCCTGTGAGATTTCTCTGTGGATGCCTTCAGGGCCCAGTAGTTCATGTCACTCCACCTTGCAATCTTCACAAAGCCCTGTCACAAAGTATACAACACTGCAGTGAAGCTAAGTGAAAGAATCCTGACCACTGTTATTGGCTACGTTGGTTCAAAAAATGATGACCTCATCCTTTGGTGAGTACATGTTAAAAAGCCAGCACTGAGTAGGAGCAAGAATCAGACAGCAAGGAATTTCCAAACTGTGCAATAGGTCTACCCAACCTGTTCCTAAGTGGAAAAGCTCAGAGAAAGAGCTGCAAAATAAGCCCTGTTCAGAAATAGAGACACCAATTAGAAAAAAAAACAAAAACGGATACAATATATAGGATGACATGTTTCCACTTACCCTTTTTTATTAAAGCTTATCCTGTGATAATTCTCCATGGTTATATTTATTAGCCCCGTGGGTATAAATTTTACATCCAGAACTATTCTGTAGTAGGTGTATCTGCATTTTGTCATAAGTGCTGTTACCTAAGTAAGCTGCAATCACATGAATCACCAATGTTAGCATGTAAAGCTCTGTATACCTTAAGCTGCTTGTCTATGGGTGTCCTCAGTCTCTTGATCTCTGCCTGAATGGCTGGCTGGTACTGCAGGTAGAACTGGTAGACATTCCACAACATATTCAGCAGCTGGCCTTAGGGGTAAAGACAGGAGACACAAAGTTTATGCATTTCATTAGGTCATACAGCCCTACAGAATGGGCTGAAATGATAATACAGTATACCAGGCTGCAGCAAGGGATTTTGACATTCATTAGCCATGATCTGACATGTGTAACTGAACAATGATAATACAAACACCTTGTATTGTGAAAATTTGTACCCACATTTTCCATGCGTCAATGAAAGCTACTGTCAGATTGAAAATAACAGTGGCGTGTATGCCTCTCAAGGAGTTGAAAAAATTATAGTGTGATCTAGCCTGGTGGGGTGTAATTTGCCTGCATATAAAATTTACAAATATCCCTGTAACACTTTAATGAATCTATTTGAAATTTATAAGATCATCACATTAAATATGATGTGAAGAGCATACTCTTGTGATTACAGTCACCCACAATCTAGTTTCATTTTCCTTAATTTAATTTCCTCACCTACATATCCTTCTAGTTTATTCTAGTATGTTCAGTTTATGCCATACAATGTAATTTCATGTTCCTTTAGTTCATTTGCTCACAATATCAACCTTTTTAGCAACATTCATGAATGTGTTATTTATTCTTTTCCACAACAGGACTGTCAATGTCCAAAAATACCACTAGATCAGATGAGAGTGTCAAACTCACTTTGTGCTGGGCTTTCCTCCACATGCAGCAGATGGCAATGGAAGGCAAACAGCATCCGCAGGCGGACAGAGTACTCTCCCATGGTAGAACTCTCCATGAACTTCTTGAGTGAGGACAGGATACTTTGCTTGGAGCTCTGAAAACAAAAAATTTGTTCTTAAGGACAATTTTTTCTCGCTATTCACAAGTATAACGTACAGGGGCGTAGCGTAATGGTAGTCAAATAGTCATTGACTACCACCTGGAAAAAAAGAACGCCTCGTAAAAATGTTTTTAAAAAAGATAGATAACCAAAGAGTACTGAAATTTTAATAAGAAATGCAAGCTCTCATAGCTTATTATAAATTCGCAACCTTGTAACACACTAAGCCCTTTCACCCTACCCCGCCCCCAGCTTAGAAGAAAAAAAAAAACGCTGCACAAGTCACTTGAAATTTTTATTACAAGAATGGAACTTGCACCCTAACTGAGCCCCAAACGCAGCCCAGCTTAGTCAGCCAAGTAGTCATTTTGGATTTTGACTACTTAGCTTACCTCACTGGCAGCCCGTTTTCTACTGTATTATGCGGAAAAATCGGCACTTCCACCCAGATTGAGCCCCAGCAGCACCGCGAACACTGCTGGA
Source organism: Ellobium chinense (assembly GCA_033807755.1). Taxonomy (NCBI): domain Eukaryota; kingdom Metazoa; phylum Mollusca; class Gastropoda; order Ellobiida; family Ellobiidae; genus Ellobium; species Ellobium chinense. Next base: position 620,006 of record JAWQUT010000312.1, read on the forward strand.
ATTTCCATGCCAGTAGGCAAAAATCTAAATGCCTGTGGAAGAGAAACAAGGTCATAAAGAAAAGATGAATGACTTCCCCTCTTTTTATTTGTCGACTTGGAATGGGGTCATGTGTTTCTTATTTCGGTGCTTTATGGACTAGATAGATCTAGGTCTAGTGGTTAGATCTAAACCTAGAATAACTTAAAACCTTATGTTTTCGGCCAGATGGGTTCAGTGAAGTCCCAAGCAAACGTGGCAATTGTTTTGAAAGCATCCATTGCCAGCACCTGCAACGGATAAAAGACTACACACGCTCAGCTATGACACGAGCAAACAACACATGTATAATGTGCCTTGCTATGGAAACAAAAGTTGATCAAAGAACAATCAGTAGCACTTTTCTTCATTGATGCCGACCTCAGTCAGTTTGCCTTCATGAAGGAGCGACGCGTCAATATCGCTAACAAAAAGTAAAAAGGAAGTCAGTTGTCTAGTTATACTGTTGCAGTTGCTGCTGAATATTTTGTTGTTGTTGTTGTCGTTGTTGTTATTGTTATTGTTGTCGTTGCTGCTGTTGTTGTTCTTGTTGTTGATGTTCTTGCTGTTGTGGATGCCGTAATATTGCACCGATCCTGCATGCTACCCGCCTCCACTTAATGTAATTGTAGAGGGATGTTGAGGTAAACTTACGACGATACCCTTAACTATAGTGCAAGTTTGCCTACCTAGTTTCGACCCCCACGCTACGCCCCTGATAACGTACACATCAACAAGTATAACATAACATATTTTGTAGGGCCCCACCACTAGAGTTTGAGAGAACCAGTTATAATTCTGAGTTTAGGGAGTGTAAGTTGAGTAAATTTGATGCCTAAAAGAAAGGATTCAGGACCAGAGTATACAATGAATATACAATAAAGACAGACAAGTTTCAAGTATATGAGGTTCAATAATGTCAGATTTCTCTGTTATATTAGGTTACAGACCTGTAATTGTACTTTCACTTTGTGGTCCTACAACTTAGGGGGTATATTTCATCTCCCCCTTTCCCTCTTTTGGCATGCCCTGCTTCCAGTAATAAGGGCTCCAGGGGGGGAATTTTGATATCATGGGAATCTGTGTCCATTTTACTTTATTTTACCAGGCACTATTTAGTCCTGGGCTGGAACTGCCAGCTCAAGGGTGTGCTCAGGCGGAAGAGGAGGGGTTTGGCATTGACCAGTGAAAAATGTAGGGTCTGTTTACAAATAGCAACCAAGCTCAAAATTTCAATGGGCTTGCTAGGGTTGGGTAAGTCTTAAAATTTGGGCCACATAATGGGCTTCAATCTGGTATGGGTCTGGGTGAAAGCTAAAACTTTGGGTTCAGAGGGCAGCTCAAAATGTTAATATAGCCCATAGAGGAAAAAAGGGTCCAATCCTATTACAGGTCTGTAACCATTATGAGCTTTTATCATACATTTCTATCATACAATAAATTTACGAAACATTTCTCTGTGCAGTAAAGCTGGTTAAAACACTCAAAAACAGCAACACAAAAAAAGATTGCCAATACATTTCACACATAACAAATGGGGAAAATAGGGAACTAACGCGTACCAAAGTATCTTAACTTTGTGCTCATGGTAACATCACTGACAGAATGGTACTCTGCAGGCATGTATTTACGTACATGCTTGTGTGCATGCATGCGTGCCTGGGAGTGGGTGGGTGAATAGATGGGAGGAAATGGGGGTAGAAAGAAAAGAGAACAGAGACACATGGAAAGGACATCCCACCTCATCGTCCGCCTTGCCAGCTGATGAATGACCAGCGGTCAGATAATCTTTGGTCAGCTGATACAAGTGAAACCACCAGTGACTGGCCTTCTCTCGACAAGTCTCCTCCACTCTATCCAGGGCACTGCTCCAGCAGCTGGTGAAATAACAACATTGACATATATTTTATCTTTAACATAAATCCAATTAAATTTATTTCTCAAAAAAAAAAAAAAAAGCAATTTAATATCAGATAATGACATGATCATTGAAGTCATAGGAAATCCAGAATCAATGTATAAAGCCCTCAATTTTCTTAGTGTTTTTTTTTTTGTTTACGATCCTCAGAGAACAACAATACTGCCCAAACAATCATACTGCACAGATGGGGTAAAGGCTAGCTCAGAGTCACGGTATCCACTCAGATATGAATATTCATTTATTTTGTGCCAATATCTAGTGAATGACAAAGGAAATATGAAAGTACTGGACATACTACAGAACTAAAAAAGGGAGTTGCTGAAGAATTCAGTGGGAGAAAAAGTACGGCAAAAAAGTTTGAGATAACTGCAGCACCAGCCAGCCATCAAGACCAAGATCAAGAGACTGAAAACACCCACACACAGACAGCTGAAGACTCAGACCTCTAAATTCTAGCCTTTGTGATCAATGTGACTGGCGCTTATTGCTGTAATCGTGCACACCATGATATGTAAATGCATTTGCTACAGAATGGGGTGGCATGGGTGAGTGGTTGGATGGTCAGATGGCTGGCTGGATATTCAGATGAATGGAAGGGTAGGTGAGTGGATGGAACAGATGGGTGAATGGATAAGTATATTGAGGAATGGAAAGACAAACAAGATATATGGAAATACACTTACCTCAGCTCCAACTTTCTCCATTCCACAATGACAGTGGTAATTTCTCTAAGCTGGGTTGCCATGGAGACAAATGATGCTGCATTGCTTTCCCAGTCCTGATGATAAAATAAATCATAGAAATGAAAACTAAATACGTACCCACTGTTTAAATTTAGCATTTCATCAGATCTAGTTTGGAACAGGCAAGGAAATTAGATTATATCAAAAAGTCTTTGCTGGGAAGAGATGGAGGGAGAGAAGGAAAGGAGAAAGAGAATGTGACTGTTACTCACATAACTATTGACGGCCTGTGTATGACAAGGGAAAGGAGCTAAGCCACACACCCCTTCTATTTCCCTTAAGACAATCCCAACTTCCATAAGCGTCAGATTCTGTTCTCTTAACTTTTCAGATTCTGTTTTCTTGACTTATTGAGCCTTCACTGAAGCCTAATCAAACAGATTCTGTTTACATCATTAAAGGACAATGCATATGTCACCTCCATATATCAAACACTAAACAGTTTGGTGGATGAATAAACAACTTGAATGGGCAGGTGGCCACAGCTATGCACTCCAGCACTGACCTGAGCTTTCTGTAGAAGGAGTTCCAGTCCTGTGAGGAACTTGACCACAGGGGAGCTCACTGAGAAGGACAATATGCGCTCCATGATCTGGGTCAGCTGAGGACATAAGGAAACTAATCTCAAGAAGGATCGGATTGGAATAGAAGTCAAATGTCTTGCATTAAGTTGAAATGAGGCTTAAATTGCTTTTTGACAATGTAAAATTATCAATAATACTTTAAAGTATGTATTATGTACGTTTGACATGAGGAAAAATATCTGAAGTAGCACTATTCTCCCGAGCTATACTTGTTTGGAGCAGCGGGTGGTCACCCCTATGCAATCACAAAAATTTAGTGATACTTGGGTTTGTAGAACAAGTTTGTATTTATATCAAGTTGCTTAATCATACTTACAAAAATTGAAAACTTATCCATGATTATTTATAACTCACCCACAAATTTCATATTTCTTGAACATAAATGATTCTACTTCTGATTTCCACAGCCAACAAAACTTCAAGATCTGAGGACCCAGATTACCTGGTGAGCTCAATATCTCAGTTCCTTCTCTAATGACATAAGCCTCACTTCAATTAGCTGGGTGACAAAGTTCTTAACTTATGTCATTAAGAGGTGGAAGTTAAAAGTAAACAATGCATCCAATACCCTTGCTCATAGCCAAAAAAGAGACTTCGATCATCGTTATTGTAATCTCTGTTCTGAACACATTACCCTTCCATTGCCTAGACTGACTAGAAAGGTGTAAGAATGTTGTTTCATATCTCTTAAAAGCATAAGTCATCATCACATCTACTAAACTGTTCCTTGTACTAACTCCACAATTCTAGCTGCCACCACTCCCCCTTCCTCTCACCCCCACCAACACCACCACCACAACACCACCACCACCACCACAACACCACCACCACCACAACACCATCACCACCACCACAACACCACCACCACAACACCACCACCAACACCACCACCACAACACCACCACCAACACCACCACCATAACCACTTACCAGTACAAGTGTTGGATGATCTGGCCACTCCAGCTGCAACTCCGCTACTCTCCTCCACAAACTGTCGATCACAGACTTGCACTTCATGACCTCTGGGATGTTGGGGTCATAGTATATATTGTAGGTCTTTCCTGAGTTCTTCCTCAGTGCAGTCTGTGCCCCACTGCTGTTGAGATCCAGACCTTGCAGGACTGAGCCAGCCACAACCAGGTGTGAGCCCAGAATTTGTCGATCTGTCTCAGGATCTGTGTTATAACATGAGATGACAAGTGGAACTTTGCAGATGACAAACACTAGGAGATAAGAGAAGCATAATTAAGAGCTAAGCCAAATGGCTACAGCACTGAACTTCATACAAATTCATGACTTCGATTCCTGACTGTTGGCCGTGCTATAGGTATGAAGATGCCAATAGCACCTGGCATAAAAATATGCAATATTAAATAGTCCCTATTAAATCAGAAAATTGGCCATGAGGGAGGGGGAGGGAGGAGAAAGGGGTTGGATTTTAATTTTAAAGGCTTAGATCGGTGCAAATACATGGGTAAACTCAATATAAGTGAGGTTTAGCCACTCAAGTATAAAATTTGTGGTTGTTGCTAGGTGGGTAAGGTTACCCTGTTTACTGAGTGAAAAGGCCTAAAATATTAGGTAGCCTGCTTCACTGCCTAAGTTCTCAAAATCTAACTGGTTAAGGGGCATTTTTCTTTGTGTCAAAATTTGGAAGAAGAGCTAAACAACATGGTTGGAAAGTATTTTGGCCTGGGATCCCTGGAAAAGTTAATGAGAGGTGTAAAACCTAATATAGCCAACAGTGAAAAAAAACACTGGCATCTTCATATTTCTAAAAGTGTAGGGTCAGCATTCTTCTCAGTCTACCCATATGTAAAATAGGTACCTGGATATAGGCGGTGAAGATATTGTACGAAACCTAATAACAGCACCTGAATAATGGCAACAGCATTGCATACTTTGCAAGGAGCTGAGGGAGTCACTAAGTGAACTGGCCTACTAGGATAATAATAATGTGAAGTTGCAGACCAGGATTTATCTGGAATTGAGACTAATAAACCTCATTAATAGTATCATAAAAATAAGCCTTCATTCTCAAGCAGCCTCATTTAAGGTAATCTAAGGACCATACTCTTCTGTCCTTCCTTCTTAAGCTTTCTTTCTCTTTTCTACAGGAGTAGCTGGGATTAGTCTCAACCTCTTGCAAAACATAAAAGACTTAGGACCCTATATAAAGCAGCTTACCACAGATAAAACATTAGTGCCCAACCAAGATGGGTCATGCTACCGAAATACATTTTCAGGTTGAATGTCACCTGATACTTCATGTGTTCAAATGTACATACTGGCTGCTTGCTATCCACTACCCAACAGGAACATGCTGTTGGTTACAGGCCTGTAATTGTACTTTCACTTTGTGATCCTACAACTTAGGGGGTATATTTCATCTCCCCTTTTCCCTCTTTTGGCATGCCTTGCTTCCAGTAATAAGGGCTCCAGGGGGGAAATTTTGATATCATGGGAATCTGTGTCCATTTTACTTTATTTTACCAGGCACTATTTAGCCCTGGGCTGGAACTGCCAGGTCAAGGGTGTGCTCAGGCGGAAGAGGAGGGGTTTGGCATTGACCAGTAAAAAATGTAGGGTCTGTTTACAAATAGCAACCAAGCTCAAAATTTCAATGGGCTTGCTAGGGTTGGGTAAGTCTTAAAATTTGGGCCACATAATGAGCTTCAACCTGGTATGGGTCTGGGTGAAAGCTAAAACTTTGGGTTCAGAGGGCAGCTCAAAATGTTAATATAGCCCATAGAGGAAAAAAGGGTCCAATCCTATTACAGGTCTGTAACCTGTTGACAGACCAGTATCCAGCTTCAGCTTCCGGATTTTCGTAATTATTTCCCTTCCACTTCATAAGTGCTGGTCACTCATCTCATCTTTTCATGATGAATGGAACCACAAACTGAATTGAAACCTACATTTATCTTGTAAAAATTGCTGAATCACAATTTATTCCATGCTGTGATTTAAATAAAACTTTGTTGCTGTTTTGCAAGTATGTCTCGAGCATGCTAAATTTTGCACCGCTCGACTCCTGAAAAAGCTATGTGGCCTGCAGTCAATGAGACCTAATAAAGGGGTGATACCAAAGAATCTTAGTACAATGGAGAGGGGAACTCACAGTTACCTTCCCTTAGCCAACAGAAAGCAATTAGCATGTTTTCCGGGCTTTTTTAAAACCTTTGTCTGGAAAACAGGCAAAATGCTATAGCAGCAAAGCAATAAGTGGAAATGACCATAAAACATACCCAAAACATCAGAGGCAGCCTTGACAATCTCAGCTCCTATCTGGTAAGACATGAGACATGGGGTCAACAGATCAGCCATAGAAGACCCATGTACAGACTTCCTTTCCAACCAGTCAGCATAGGACAACGAGATGAGAATATCACTGTGGACTGCACACACTTGCTCCATCTCCCGAGGGGAAATCCCATCAAGGGAGGCCACTCCTGCTTCACTTGATTTGTCTTCTGTTGCTGCTTCAAGTCCAACGTCCTCTAGTCTGTCAGCTCCGGTCACATCAATGAAATCCTTGGGACAGAAAAAACACAACAACATACAACATTCACTCTCTAAGCTGGTGTTCCCTTAACTTAAGAAGCATCAATCTTGAAAAGGCTACCTGGCAAACTAATGAATGTGAATGTGCCCAAATATTGTCACTGTGAATCCATAATGGCCTTAGTCGTTTTGTCCAGTGTTGAGAAAATGTGGCAAAACAATTTTAATGACAAAGCAAAAACAACTGGTGCGTTCCTTTGCAATTGCAATTATGGAAGAAAAATATTGAGAGTTTTTATTTTCCTGAAATGTCAAAATAGGCCCTGATCTCATAAATAACATGGTACTTTTTACTCCATTTTGGCTTAAGTCTTTCTTAAGTCATTATAATAGTGGAGCGACACTAAGTGCACAAGTACACAATTAGTAACTCCTTAGGCTTTGTGAATGAGTAGTATGACACCTTGATATGAACAAAACTGCAACATTTTCAAGTAGCAGAGTGGTACTTTTACCTTTTAATCACAACTTTTTTCATGCTCCCGAGGTGCTGCAACTAAGTGAATTGTCTATGGACTAACCTTGTGGAAAGAAGGGTAAGCGGCCTTGAACTCTGCTTCCTCTTTCTCTTTCTCTGACCTTTCATCGCCGTGTGTCTGATCTTTGTACCTGTACAGGGCAGACTCTTCAGCCTCTTTCTGTCTTCTTCTCTCCTCCTGCTCCACCCATGCTGAGGTGAATAGGTCAAGGACATAAGCCAAGGTTGAGACCAGGTCACTGTCAAGCTGTAGTGAAGTAAAGCTGTGAGCTTTCACCAGCATCAGGGCACACAGGAGAAGTCTGAAATAAAGGTAAATCATGGTCATTTCTGCAGTTTAAGTGGACACATAAAAATCAATAATTCAATAAAGCAAACTTCATATGTTTTTGTGAAAGATCAGCATTTCTGCTGCTGCAGCACTTCTACATAACAGTAAGAAAAGGGATGTGACTCTGATAACATTAGAATACAGCCAAAAATTGGACAATTAGCAAAAGAGAGAAACAGAGACTTTCCTCTATCGCTGACGAAGGCCACAGTTTTTATTATGAAAATATGGTTGCTGTGATCTTGTTTAAACAGCCTTATGACCTATAAATATTTTCTTCTTACAGTGATTTAGTTTACATGACTTTTCACACTGGTTGATAATTTTAAACAGTTGTTTCTTGTTTGTACAAAATGGAAAACTTGCACCCACATGATACAGACAGCTAGCTTGACAGACAGAAAACTATAATGAAGCAGCAATAATAGAGCTAGCTATATTTCACCAGTTTTTGATTTCTTCAACACTCACTGTGATTTTGTCTTCCGTGTGTAAAGTTTTG
>JAWQUT010000312.1:628195-639959 GCA_033807755.1 Ellobium chinense
GTGGCGATGGTGTAGACATAAAAGTCCAAGCCGAGAGATGTTCTTAAGTTTTAATTAGAGCTAATTTACTTATGACGACCGATGACTATGAACCAACAACAAAACCAACAACTGATTAACCCTCGCTATTATACTTGTGAACCCTAGGTCTGCTCTCTTGGTCTGCGCTCTTAGTTTTACCACTACTCGTTTTCACTATCAGTTTTCACCACCAGTTTTTCATCAGTTTTCCTACACACCCCCTCGGTCTTGCTTTCTTCTAGTATATATAGCGTTCCTCTCTATCGCTATTTCCTCAGGCCAGCACCAGATCAGCTGATCTTCACGTGATCAGTCAAAGTGCGACCAATTTAAATTAACCTAATTCCAATTCCCAAGCATGTTTTCTAAACAACACCAATAATCTTGTAGTAAAGAATTTTAAGCGTTTGTTTATTTGGACTATTTGACGCCGAAGAATTTGAAATGGACATAAATTGTCCATCATATGTCCACCGACTTATCTTACGAGTCATCCTTTTTCGGAAATAGAGTTAACCCTTCTCATCAGAACACTCTGATGAAATCATGTAACATAATTTGAGAGTCCCCTGACTGAAAAGGTTAACTCTCCCTACGAACTCTGTAACATAATTCAAGAAAGCAAACTTCATATTTTTTTGCGAAAGATCAGCATTTCTGCTGCTGCAGCATTTCTACACAACAGTAAGAAAAGGGATGTGACTCTGATAACATAAGAATACAGCCAAACATTGGACAATTAGCAAAAGAGAGAAACAGAGACTTTGCTCTATCACTGAAGAAGACCACAGTTTTCATTATGAAAATATGGTTGCTGTGATCTTGTGTAGACAGCCTTATGACCTATAAATATTTTCTTCTTTCAGTGATTTAGTTTACATGACTTTTCACACTGGTTGATAATTTTAAACAGTTGTTTCTTGTTTATACAAAATGGAAAACTTGCACCCACATGATATAGACAGCTAGCTTGACAGACAGAAAACTATAATGAAGCAGCAATAATAGAGCTAGCTATATTTCACCAGTTTTTGATTTCTTCAACACTCACTGTGATTTTGTCTTCCGTGTGTAAAGTTTTGGGTCTTCATTCTTGTGAACACACTGAGCAATGGCTGAAATGAAATCTTGAGTCCCACTGGGAGGCAAGTGATTGGCCAGACTCAGAAGGTCAGGTGCTGATTGGCTGATTGTTGGGAAGGAGCATAGATGGGTAACTACAGAAGTGATGCTGTTACTGGGTCCAAACTGAAAAAAAAAAAAAAAGAAAGATAAAACTGCAAGATTAATCTTTTTGCGAGGCATGATGTACATGTATGTCTTTACCCTTTTGGACGTGTCTCCCTCTGTTTCATACAGCGGACATGCCTGTACGTCTTGAAAATAGCTTTCCCATGTGGTATCCACTGTACCCTTATTCTTTTTTGGATATAATGGACTATTCCCATCTATAGGTTAATGAGCTCTTTACAATTTGTGACATCAGCACAGTTTGAAAAGCATGAAGTTGTAAAGGGGATAACAAATTCGTGAATGCTACAAGATGGTAATCCACCACTATAAAAGTTTAATTTTCTGTTCACATCATTCCTTACTACAGCATCTCCTATGTCTGGTCATCCTGCATACCTCAAGTCTCTAGTGCATGTCAGTCCATCTTATCCAGTCACCAAATTCATGTAAGTAGAAATGGCAAATGATTAACTAAGAAAATCCTACTTTAACAGTCAGAGGAAGACATGGATGTGTGATTGTGAAATGTTTGATAAGAGAGCATGCAGTCCAAAACTAGGTGAGTATGTGTTTTTGATGTGAAATTTAAAATGATGAGAATTTTTTTTATACCTTTGAAATTTTGAAGCTCTTGTCAACAAACTGTGCCATAAGTCGCAACCCAAGCTTCATCTGTGAAAACAAAACACTATCATGAAAATCAAGTTTCCTTGCAACTACATGTTTACCATGTAGAATTCCCATAAGCATGTAAACTTGTGCACTTGTCCAGATGATAGTCCATAATTAAACGACCAGTTTCCTACAGATGTAAATTTGCTAAGCACATCAAATCTAAAGGGCATAAGCTCAGTATAACAAGATTAGCACACATACTATAACAATCATTGGCAAATCCATCTGCCACTTTAAGAGACTTGCAGAGGACCCCTTGATAAAGGCAGTTACTCCTCTTCTCAATTCTTGAGACTGATCAATTTTTTGTTTCATCTAATGCTGATATAATGCCCTGGTTTACATGCTTCTTTACAAGGAACTTCAATTAGTACATAACGATGGCTCCATGCATGAAGTGACCATCTGCAATTTTTGTAGTTTTGAGATGGTCACTTAATCGATAAATGATATGCACCACTATCAAACATATCCAGGTGAGGAACCAGTTTACCTGCTGCATTCCCACCACAAAAGGCAGCACCACATCTCTATAACAAGGGAAACTACTCTCTACTCGACTCAGGAACCGCTGAGCTGTGTCTTGCCACACCCTCTCCTCTTGCAAGGCTGTTGTCAGGGTGATGACTCCTTGGTGAGTGGATGGCAGGTCAGAGGTCAGGTTCAGTTTGATGATCAGATCTATCATGCGACTAATGGAGCAGCTATTCTCCATGAAACTGCTGATGGCTTGAGACAGCTGGGTAAACTGTTGACATACAAAAACGTACAGTAAACCTCATTTCACCTGGTTGGCTCAGATCACTGTTTCATTACCATCTTTTGTCTTGCACTGGCTTAAGATTATGGTAAAAACTGCTCTTAGAGGTGCATACTAACATACTCATTCCAAATAGTAGTTATGACACCTGAGTTTTACTGCATCGGCATCAGATTTATCTTTCAGTTTTCTGAATCTAATATAACTCTGTTTGGATAAAGGGTCCATCCAAGAAGGTCACATCTCAAAATCTCTCACTTGGAGAGAAAAAAACTACATTTTTCAGAGTAAGCATCAAACTGCCCAGCACAATTTCTCATCAACAGAAAAAGACTAGCATACTGCTGGATGCATGCCCACCTCCTAACACATCTATCTCCCCTTAAACCCTTAAGTAGGTTCATACTTTTGACCAATAATCACTCTCTTGCCTTTTGTATTTGTAGAAAGCGACTGAAATATGCCATACAGTCCGTCAAAGTTAGCCTAAAAGGTGTGACATAGCACTAACAAATCTGGTCACATTTACACATAATAATAACAACCAAAACTAATGCTATGTACTGCTTAGGTAGCTGATCTCCAGCCTCACCTGTAACTGGTCAGGTCTGTATGCCCAATGCTGTTTCAGTTTTGCCTGTGTGATCTTCAGCTTGTCTCGTCTATGCAGGAGATACAGAACTCTTGGGTGAAGATGTTCAGAATGTGTGCTGGTTATGTCTCTCCCTGTGCTCATCTCCAAGTGCTGGTTCCATGCTGACAACTCGGCTTCTATCTCCTCCAGCTTGGCAATAAAATTACATGGAAAAATTAAGTCTGTATTGCTGCTGCTTCTGAATGACTAGTATACAGGCAAAATCCACACTGCAATATTCTTATCTTTTTTTTCTCTAAGTTTCGGTGACAGTGAAAATCAGGACAACAATTGCAATGTTTTATTGTAAGTCATATGTCCATGCAACACTCACCCATCTGTCTTCACAGCTGGCCAGATCACTCAATAAGTGTTTTAACTCACCAGGAAGCATACAGACAATACTTTCCTATGCTCTCAGCTAGGTGTCAATACAATAGATGGGTGAACCGAGGAAACTGAATGAAGTACTTACCCTAAGGTATTTATTACAATACCCTTTGAATAACCTCTTCCACTTCTATTAAGATGATAACTGTTAAATGTGCAAAGCTGAAACTTTTATGGCCAGTTTCATTTGTATCTGTCCCCTTCTCTGAAACGCTAATATGCAAGAATAAAGTTTCTGTCAGATTTTGTCAGAAGGTATCAGTTTCAGGTATGAGTGCTAGCCTTACCTCATTCTCAACATGCCCTAATTTCAGTCCAGCCTTCTCCACAGGATCCACTGGTCCTTTTGGTGACAGGAGATGAGCCTGGATCAAACCAACATAGGCCAAGGCACGGCCCATCATAGGCGAAGCCCTCTGTAGATCTGTCTGATTACAGGCATCAAGGACGGCGTCAAAACAGTAAGACAAGATTGCAGTCATCTGTGAAGGAAGTTTGTGTCTGGCATCAGTCAGAACTTTGCGGAGTTCTCCCAGGATCTCCCGTAAGCCTGCTGGATTTTTATGGAGATTCTGCAAGATGGTCATCCACACTGTCTGATCATCAGCTTCAAACATGACCTGCAGCCCCTGAAGGAGTCTAGTAAAGGACTGCAATAGTAACTGTCTCTCCAATAATCTGAGAATAGATAACAGAAAGATGAACTGTAATCTCATATTTATTTTTCAGATAATTCATCACAGTTAAAGAATTTATTCTACCTTAAGTTAAAAGTCTATATATCCATGCATATGTATATATGTATCATATTATAGTATGATCCTCCCTCCAAAATAATACGCTTTCTATATAGGCCATGTCTCATTTAATGCCAGAAAATCCTCTTCTAGAAGGTAAAGATGTCTTAGGGTTATCAACTCATCCACTGTTTACAACTGACTCAACTAAGCTGTCTCTAGAAAATCATACCATCCAAAGGAAAACTATCTGACATTCTGATAAAGAGAGTTACATACTTTACACTAGTAATCTAAAACACAGACAAAACAAACATTCTAAATTATTTCTGAAAGTTTACGAACATTAGCACTAACCAAACAAACTTAACAAGAATACCAGGACCTCATGAACTCAAAACTCCAAGGCTCCAGTAAATTACAGTAAGTTTATGAGGTGCTTAATTTCATAAGAGAACTATGAACTGGAAAGATAAGCAACTTAGGACAAATTCATTATGAGAGCTTACATTTTTTAAGGTACATGAGGTTTAAGACCAAAATTCCTGCTAGACTTAAGACCATCTCCATATGAGTGTCTCCAACATAAAGTATCACTGGTTCATGCTTCACCGCCTAGGATTAATACTGTAGTAAGACCAATAATGACTTTCAGGACTTAAAGACAGAATTACTTCCAGGTGGTGATATAAGCTTTCTCCAACTCACCTCACATCATATGAAGAGTTGGCTAATGTGGAGCTGTGACACCACACATGTCTAGCCACTAGCGCCACCTGCTGGGCCTGCTCCTCCAGACCGCCTAGGGAAACCTGCAAGGGAAGTAACTCCTTGCTGGCTATTCCTGAACTGCTGGCCAAAATGTTCATGGTGAACTTGGAGACAGGGGCTTCGTGTAGTGAGGCTGGGCCACAGCACTAAAAGAATACAATATTTTCACATTTGACTATATAGACAGAGAACATGGCAGCACTGTTGAGGCCAGCCATCTCTCCACTCAACTCCAGGCTTATCACAACATCAGAAGCTTCTGCATCACTTGCCCCTTCTTAAAATCACTACAGTACTGTCAATCTTTATGAGAATATATGTACAGAAATGACAGACATTAAGTACAAAGTTTTCCTAGGCAAATTACAACTCACAAAATGTTTCTGTGTGACACCCTCTTAAATTATTCTTAACTATTACTCACATAGAACAAAGTCCTGATATACCTGACATCATAAATCAGAAAAATTCAGTAGATTCTGCTTAATTGCAACTCTTCTGCAACATGGAAAAAGTTGTGATTAACAGAAATTTTGTGATTTTCCAGAAACTTCTATACAGGAGAGAATTTTGCGGTGCAGAGTCGACAGTATCTAACATGACACCAAATGACAACAGTTCCATTTTGTGTTTATAAATTATCCTATCTCAGCATATTTCTTACCTGATCTTCCTCTTGCCCCAGAGCTTGAAACTGACCCTGTGACCAGCTAAGCCACTGCTGATCTTTGTGGCAAGCAGGGGACATCCACAGTCTGGTGAGTAACTGATGCAGGTCTGTTAACCACTCACCCTGTAAAAGAAGTAGGTGGAGATACAATAAATGAATACAAAGAATCTAAAAATCTCAAAATGTCTGTACTTGAAAAACTTGGATATATTTCGCAATGCACCAATCCCCAGAACCTATTTTCTATACATCATACTTTACTTATGAACCTGAAAACTTCACAAACTCAAAACTATTCACCGGTCCCCTGAAATCTGAGTTCATGAGACCCTGAATACTATACAGACAGTGAAAAATTGTCTTGGCCACATAAAGTCAATAAACAGTACAGACGTCCAATCTCAGTCTGATCAGTGATCAGTTAAATGGGCCCATTATAGACAGTGAAGTTAAAAAATACCTAGATATCTACATATTATTATACCATGCCCACAACTATTGAGGGCAGTGTTCATCTTTCTCAACAGCTGTAGCACCATTTCTACTGTTTAATACTGTATGAAGATGAATATTTGGGTATGAACTTTTGAAATTCCAACTCACATTCATCAGGCTTGCAGCATCATTCCACTGACCAACCCCTGGTGTATGCGATAAGACAAAGTCCCTGAGGAATTCCACATACTGGTTGCCACCACCACTACTTTCAAAAATGTCCACAGTGCTTGACTCTTGATGGCTGAACTTTGACCCTGTCACCTGCATCAATTGTTTGATGATGACAGACATATGAGCCAGGAGGGAGGTATGTTCAAACAAAGGCCATAGAGAAACACACTGTAATGGTCTCTTTACACATGATGTCCCTTGAGCTTGCTCTAGTTTGTCATCGTCTGGACTCTGCACATCCATGGCTTCATCTGTTACTCTGACATCTTTTTCTTTGCCAGACTGTAGAAGGCCAACCTCTATCAGGCAGGATGTCACTTGGTGCAGTGCTGCAAAACAGTTCCCATGTAGGCTTGAATCACATATCAGGATTCATACAGAATTTTAAAAACCAAGAATGAGGAATTCAAAAAATGTTTGAAAGACTTTGCACAGAAAGTAGGGACCCAATTGAAGCTGTTCTGGTAAGACCACAAGTCAGTTATTATTGTGAATGGATCAGAATTCAGAGGTCAATAAAAAGTTTTCAAGGACTCTGTGGTGTTGATGATCACTGAACGTTTATGGGGACTTTGTTTTCAAGTTTAAGGTCTTTTAAGATTCATAAACCAGTTTTACAAAACACAGGACTTCACAGATTAACAGAGTCCTATGCTGACCCTGTCTTTGGTCAACATTCTCCCAGGTACGACTCTTGATGAAAGAAAACATCTGATTTGAAAATCCGCTGCTCAACCTTGCTAAGTGTTCAGATGTATCTCAGAACATACTGATAACCATTGGAATTGAAGCTTGACACATGCATTGCTTTACTGCTCACACTGCCATTCTTAACTTCAATGAAATTGCACTAGCCCTCAACTAGGAATCGCCATAACACATAAAAATTTCAACCCACTATCATTAAGTCAGTAGTAGAGGTAGCAACAACAACAAAATAACTCACCCTTTTCAGCTTCCTCCAATTCTCCCTCTGCTATAAGAGTCATGACCTTCCATACTTGACCTTGCACTGATGACCCTGGTTGTGTCAGGACCTCAACCTTTTTACATAAAGCTGGCCAAGAGTCCATTAAATTCAAGGTCAAGGCTGCTATGACCTTAGCCAAGGTCACCATGATTTCAGCTTCCTTCTGACTTGTGAATGGTCGAGGATGGCCAAAGTTGTTCAAAAATTTGACAAACAGTTTTGCAGAGTTGTCTCCACCACCCAGGTGTCGCTTCAATTCTTCTATGGCCATGGTAAGTTTGGGAGCGAGGCTGTGGCAAACAAAAGGTAATAACTAAGATTTGGATGGCTTGTGATTTACTTTTCTTACAAAATCAGTACTGTTAAATCACAATTCGCTACACTGCAACTTCCTTGTGCATTCACTCTACTCCACGTAAAAGTATATTGTGTTCTTCTCTATCAAAGTCAGTGAATTATACAGTACTAAATTCATGACCAGCGCATTGAGCTCTTTAAGTTTTCATTTGAAGTCATCCTGCTTACGTATCTTGAAAACATATCTCTTTTGGATCAAACTATCCTGCCACATGACCTACCTTTGACCAGCCGCTAAAAGACTTGCCAGCCGATCCTGTACCCAGTGCCAGT
The DNA here is from genome assembly GCA_033807755.1 of Ellobium chinense. NCBI lineage: Eukaryota > Metazoa > Mollusca > Gastropoda > Ellobiida > Ellobiidae > Ellobium > Ellobium chinense. The sequence continues at coordinate 636,356 of JAWQUT010000312.1, forward strand.
GGAGGGCCAGGTGAGCAGTGAAGACGTCCTTGTGGGAAGTTTGTCCTGCGATGGCAAGGGCAGCAAGACGGGTCAGCCACTGGAGATGGTGGGGATTCTGGGGGAAAATGGCCATAAAATGTTTTGAGAAGATTGAGAAAAGAAGGAAATGGATGCCCTAAACAAGATGGGCTTCAGATGCATATGAAAAGATCAGTTTATTTGATAAGACAAAACTTACTGACAGTTATTCAGAACAACAATTTCATTCTTCAATCTGTAATGTTTTACAGTAGTTTTTATTTGAAAAGGACTAAACTCATATATGAAGACGAAGACCTGAGAACTATAGCAAAAAGGAAAAAAAATAATGAAAGTTGTACGCGTGAGAGGGGAGTGAGGGGGCTTGACAAAAGATGGAAATAAAGAGTGCATTAAGGTCTTGAGAAATCTGAGATCTGCTGGAAATCACTGGCAGCAAATCACAACAGCAAACAAGCTTCTTATAAGGCTATATCAAACACAATCAAATCCCCTACAAGTGTGCTGCTGCCAGAAACCATGTCAGTTAATTTAAAAGTATTTCATGATGAAAAAGTATGCCATTTGCTTCAAACTTAACCTTTTATATCTTAAAGGGAACCGACAATAACAGAATGATCAAAGGTACCTGGACAAGCTGTGCACAGTCCTCTTCACTCAGTGTGGCCACCATCTGAGGTAGATGTTCAGTCATCTGAGACAGCGCCAATGATATCAGGCCTAGTGCAGGCTGAGATGTGGACCTCTTCTTGCCTGGAGACAAATAGGAACATCTCATATGACAGATGATATTATAATACGAAATTGTAATGAGGCTCATGTCGTAATTTGGAAATCATTTGACAAAAAAACATTTCTGGATATGTCAGTGTTTTCCAGGAATACAACAGGATCTATTTTTTTGACAGTTAGCCGTCTTAACCACAGAACCAGGCAGATATTTTTTTAAAGCACCAGTTTTTCAAGAGATTCTGTGAGGAAATTACACATTTCAGGAAATTCCAAAGACTTTCGTCTCCAAAACAAATTCCAGATTCCAGGAGCTGCTGAAACTGCAGGAGGGCGTCTGAACCCCGTTGTTATATAAAAACGATAGTGTCAATGTCTTATACATTGTCTGTGTTGACATAAGATGTCACAATTCACGAACTTAAGATTTGATGAAATTTGGGATTGTATGAATGTCAACTACCCACAACTTTCAGGCTTCAAATTGTTCTGCATAAAACAATCACCTGAATTGCCTACTGAACTTTTTACTCTAGAATGCCAGAAATTTGAAATGAAAGATCTAAAACATGTTACATGGAGTTTTCTTTTATTTGAAACTATTCATTACATGGACATTTCTACTCAAAGCATAGCCCACTGAAAGTCCTTTTTGAGCAATTTTATTTTTTATCTTACCAGTTAACAAACATTCATTTGTATTCAAAACATTAGGTTTTGCTGCAAAATATGTTGCTAGTGCGTATGTTAATATTGATATGCAAATAAGCTAGTTTGTGACCAATCTTCTATATTTCTATCGTTTTGTCAGTTTTGGGGGAAAAAATAGTCTCTGATGACCTACCCCCTCCTCCCTCACTGCTGACAATGAAAACTTCCTGACGACCAGCAATACCCCCCCNCACACACCACACACACACAAAAATGCAAACGCTGAAAAGACACTACGCCCAGTGTCAAAGCCCCACTTCCTTCCAGCGATTTCAATCACTTAAGTTTGCTCTCTCGGGCGCCCAAGCTACACTCAACTTTCAACGTAATGAATGTGTTTTGCGCAACATTTATTTACACGTCTCTAGACACGCGCTTTCTACAAAATTAAATGAAGGCAGCAAAATATTGATTTCTCATTCTTTTTATCCCTGCATTCGCCTGGCGTAACATCATCATCATCAACAACAACAACAACAACAACGACAGCAGGAGCGGCAGCAGGACAGCTGTAACATCATCATCATCATTACCATCATCATTTGTTTCACACAAAATAAAATGAAACAGCGTCCACCAGTGTAGTACTTTACAATTTTATTCAAATTACAAAAAGAAGCACACAATAAGGAAATGTCAAATTTTCGGAATTGAAAATTCCTTCATCATCATCATCATCATCATCACCATTAAGATATAAGCATACCATCACTTCCAGCATCACCTCCATCATCATCACTGCTGTCACCATCATTTCATTACCATCATCATCACCATCTTCATCAACATACTACCATCACCACCTTCACTACCATCACCATCATCATCAACATACCACATCACCATCATCTTCATAATCACCATCTCCTCAAATTTTCATAACCACAACCATATTCATCTCATCAACATCATCATCATTATCGTTATCATCATCTCGTCATCACCACTATCATCATCATCATTCTCATCTTCATCATTATCATCACCACCATTATCACTACCACGGTTATCACCACCACCACCACCACCACACCATCATCATCTTCATCAATCTAATTCATTAGCGACACTGTGGTAAGTATAGTATGACATTGCAAAAGACTGTGCACTTGTGAGCGTGGCTGTTTGTGCATGCATAGGAGAGAAAAAGTGCAGGGGGGNGGGGGGGGGGGGGGGGGCGGGCGTTGAGGCCGAGAACAAGAAAAGAGTTGTTTGAGCCCTGTAAAAGGTCAATAATAAATTATTCCATCTCCCTATAATCGCCTTTTTGGGGCAGCTATCGAACATAGCCATAAATCTTGCAATAAAATGAAGGAATGAATTTCTGCCGTTCCGTCTTTCTTGTTTTTTTTTTTCAATATATTTTTTTAAGTTCATTTAATCCGAGAGGCCACAGAAAATAGCAAGTCGGGGAAAATTATTTCTCCCAGTCTTCGTGTGCGTGAGTAGCAGATTAGGACAGACAGAGGGTCGGCTGTGGCAAAAGGGGTGGGGACCTGGTGTTCTCCGCCACTTTCGCCGCATTGTACTTTTATCGCGTTGCACTTTCGCCGGGCCGAAACTTCGTATTGGGACAAATAAATGTACGGGATGTAAAGTCTATGCTTATCTATTTGGCATCAAGGTCTTGAGGGGAAGCAGAGAAAGACTTGGGGAAGGGAGAGAGAGAGAGAGAGAGAGAGAGAGAGAGAGAGAGAGAGAGAGAGAGAGAAAGAGAGAGAAGAATGATGAAATCGACGACAATGGTGATAATGATGATGGTGGTGATAATTTTGACCGGCCCATGATAATGTTTAGGGTCATAATAATTTTTCATGACTCATGGTGAAAGCATAATGCATGCAGTGACAAATCGGGGTTAAATTCGCGGCGTAAGGACAACGCGGCGAAAATGATGGCCGCCGGGTAGAGTAAAAGAGAAAAAGACAAACAGAAAAAAAGCAGACAGAGAAAGAAAGACTGCGGTGCCATTTAAGTCAATACTCAAACGATGGCCCTGAAATAACAAGTTTGAGTAAAGGCGAGAGAAACGTTTGTCATTTCAAACCGCCGCTGTCAAAGGCCGTGTTTACTGTTGGCTCCTAAGAGAAATTATCCTGCATATTAAATGGTAGAAAGTCTTAAGAGAAGCACTCATTCTTCC
>JAWQUT010000312.1:641856-662645 GCA_033807755.1 Ellobium chinense
GGGGGGGGGGGTGCGCGCGCGCGAGCTTTTAGTAGTGAGTCAAACGTCAACCTAGTAAGACTGTGAGGGGAAAATCTCCGACCTCCTGTATGAGAGATCCTTGTTTCTGTATTATTTACATGACCCTGTCTGACCAAACCGCTAGAACAACAGGACAGGCGCGCTGAGAATGATGACGTAAGGTCATGAAGAACAGTTCGCATCACAAAATATTTTCTTAAAAAATCTCTTTGGAAGCACTAATCTCTGTAAGTGACGCCACTGACAGAGAACCCCGTATCTCCATGTGAACTACACTGGTTTTTTCCCAGCGTGCCTATGGCAGCTGAATTTGTTGACAACGTGTTGAACATGCTAATCACTGCTAGTGAAGAGCTTATGTCTCCAGCCGATGATGGTGTTTAGCAACATCCGAGAAAATACATGCAGCTATTTTATTGTGTTTCTGTAGATTATTTTTTTTTTTATTCTATGATCCGCATCAATAGCCCGGTTTGTTATAGATTTAGCAATGGAAGAATAAAAATTCGCATGTGGTGCACACCACTGAATCCACTGAAAACCCGTTGTTTTTTTTTTTTTTAATTTTCCTTTTACTAATTTGTTCTCTCCCAATATTCACAATCTCGGTAAACAGTTCTATATCTTTATCTCAAAAGTGGTGCATAATCGAATCCGCTTTATCGCAACATTTTTCAGAAAACACTCAATGTAATCGATTCTATCTAATGTCTTAATCGGAACTTTACCAAGAGAATAAAAATATTATGCTTTCTTTATAAATCACGAGAAGTCGCAACTCTTTCTAACTGCAACTTTTACCATTCTGTAGAGAACCTGCTATCCATTAGATCTAGCCAACTGTATAGTATTTCAGAAGTCATAAATAAATGGCACGGCTTAATCGCATCCTCTCCTTAATCGCATCTTTTTCATGCTATCGTGATGTCAACTGTACTTCGATGACCTACTAGTGTAGATTACCAATAAACCCAAGTGATGAACGTTTTTCCCGCCGTCAGTTTGCTTTCACGCAAACGAGTTCCGTTACACCAGCCAGTTAGGGTTGGGCAAAACGTTCGAGATTCATGAATGCATTCGTCGAACCCGCAGATTCGTTGAACTCGAATCCGAATCTATGTGTCCGATCATTGGAAAAAGCCAAAGCATATGCAAGGAACCTAGACCCCACTTCCAGAGTGCTCGAACACGAATAATAGGAACTTATACCCCACGTCCAGGGTGCTCCAATACGAACTAAACGTTATTCCAAATTCCAACGGGTTCGAACCTCGGCACACTGGAGTCATCAAATCCGAATCTTAACTCAAGAATTCGGCGAACGCGAATTTCTGAGTTCGAACCTGCCCACCCCCTATAGCCAGTCAGCTTCTTACTCCTAGTTGTCTAATCCAGCCTGACAGACGGTAAGGGCAAAAGAGGAAAGGGTGGACATTAGTGTACACTCTGTCAAGCTCAGCGCTAGCCCAGAGAGGATGGAACTGTCAGACCTGAAAAACTGCAGGCCAGCAGGGCAAACCAACAACTATCTGCGACCAGACCATATATCACACACAGGTCAATAACAGAGGAGTGTTAAGGTTTCTCGATCCTAAGCTGTTGCCATATATTTGGAGTAGGGACGCTAAATCTGAAGTTGCAAAATAGATTTTGACGTCATTTAATCACAATCTCTGCTTAATTATAACATAGCTACTGCTGCATACTCCTTGCAGAAAACATTATGCGCAACTTTGTCCATGCTCTCAGTGTGGTACGATTAAGTGGAGTCTCCCCTTGTCTGTCATTCATTCATTCATTCATTCATTCATTCATTCATTCATTCATTCATTCATTCATTCTTTAAAAAAAAAACACAAAAAAACTGAACTTCAAATCTAAGTGATTTCTTTTAAAGATACTGTATATGGATTATGCAAAGATATTAACACCCGTGAAGACCAATATAATTGCCCATAATTATTTCAATTATCCTAAAAAGTATTAAGACGGTGTTGGCCCAGTGTTGGAAATCCAATCGTCAATATCTCTGAACCGAATTTTGGAGAAGAAGAAGAAAAAGGAGGAGGAGGAGGAGGAGGAGGTGAAGAATAAAAAGAAAAAGAAGCAGCACAAGAAGGAGAAAAGAAAAAGAGGAAGAAGAAGCAGAAGAAGAACAGCAGCAGCAGCAGCAACAACAAGAACAACAACAACAACAACAACAACAACAACAACAACAACAACGGCAGCAGCACCAGCAACAATAAAAAAACAAACTCATGCTAAGCTGCCAAGAATCTCGCACTGTAAAACCTCATGATATTTTCTTTTTTTTTTTAAAGTTTCTGGTGATAAAGTCAGCCAACATCTGAGAACACAGGTATCCTCGACTAATGGTTACTTTCGCCGATGAAATGCAATCGTATCAGTCTTGATTAAGATCAGACAAATGGAAAATTGGACGGAGTGTGCGGACACACGGCTGTGTATGATGTGGGAATATAGATGTGTGGGTGTGAGGGTGTGTGGGGATGTGTATATGAGGTTGTGGGGAGGAAAGAAAAAGAAGAAAACGTTGCCTCCCTTTCCACTTATCTTTTTTTCAGCAAGCAGTAAAAGTTTTTATTCTGTTCAGAACCCAGTAAAAAGCAGAACACAATAACCATCATGATAATCACTGTAGTCTCATCTTCAGAGAATATAAAGTTATATAAAGGCATCACAAAATCAACGCCGCAGTAATGCAAGAAAGCCACATGAGGAGGTAAACAGTTTCATCAAAGGCCACAATGGAAGCAGGAAATCAATGTCTGACTGAGACCCAGTCGAGAAATGGAAATACCTTTCCTTCCTTTGACTAGCTTGCGCAGAACAGGAAACGCCATGAAGAGCATTCCATCACGCAAAGAATAGGAGCATTGAGATAAAAACTACTGTTAAAAGTGCTAGTGTCTGAGTACTTATTCTGCACATCAACAAATGAAAAAATACAAAGGTCAAATGTACCAGCAGGACGGTCAAATAGACCAGCAGTAACAGTCAGACCTCAGGACAATCAAATGGGTCAACTCTGACAATCAGATCTCAGGACAGTCAACCTGACCAACATTAGAAATAACCAGACCTCATGACGGTCAAATATACCAACACTAACAATCAGACCTCAGGACAGTCAAATGGAAAAACACTAACAATCAGACCTCAGGACAGTCAAATATACCAATACTGACAATCAGACCTCAGGACAGTCAAACAGACTAACAGTAGCAATAAGACCTCAGGACAATCAAATTGACGAACACTAACAATTAGATCTGCAGGCAGCAGGACAGCCAAACTGGCCAACATTAACAAACAGATCTCAGGACAATCAAACAGACCAACACTAACAATCAGACACAGGACAGTCGAGTGGACCAACAGTTCGTAACAACCAGATATGAGGATAATTAGAAGGACCAACGTATTAAAACCTAATCACGATCAGATAGATCTATTCCACGATAACACTCCGACCTGAAGATTGTCAAATGAACCAAAGACAAGAAACAGACCAAAGACAGACAAACCCGACCAAAGCAACAAGCAAGACCAAAACAAACACACACACACGCGTGCGCGCGCGCGCGCACAGGCACGCTACGAAAAAGCAAAACATCCAAGGAAACATAATTAAACCGACAGATACATAAAACTGATGACCAAAGGAAAGACAGCTGAACCCAGGAGAAACACGGCTGTTAACATTGCTACATTCACTCAGCAAGAAAACGCATACAGGCTCACGGGAATACTACAGAAATGAAGACGTGAGTACCAGACATCGAAGACCAATCGGCGCAAAAGGGACTCCAAACAAAAAATAGAAAAAACGTTTTCAAAGGATCGCATTTGCACCCAAGGAACCGCGTTCCAATTTAACCAAAGCTCTTTCGCGACTCGAAGACGACAAGTACAATTTTTCTGACTGTCAACGGCGGGTCTAAATTTAGGCGAAGTCGTTGTGGGACGCACTCACTCTCTCTCTCTCTCTCTCTCTCTCTCTCTCTCTCTCTCTCTNTCTCTCTCTCTCTCTCTCTCTCTCTCTCTCTCTCTCTCTCTCTATCCTGTACACTACATCGTGTGTCTGGAAATCCAACTGCAGCGAGCTGTCAGCGCCATTCTCTGTCATCGGACTCTTCAGCTGACAACAGGACCCAATAGTCTGTTGAGGGTAATGTTTTTCTACCCTTGAAAATAAATGCCACCAATGTCTTCTGCTAGGGGTTGATTAATACTGGTTTTCCCTATAAGCTTCTCTCGTAAAAGTGGCTGAAGTCTTTCAAAATAACAGCACAGAATCTTTGATATTCTCACATTCCCATGATTAGTCCAGTGGCAGGACCCCATATTTTTAAAGAACCTTACAACGTCTGATAACAATTGTTGCTTTACATTTTCCACTAGTTCTTTGTGTGTCACTGAAATTCAGCCCAAACGGCCACTCGCCATTCTCTTGCCTTTTGCAGAATTCAAGATCGGGGCCAAGATGGCCGCGATGCAGAACCAAAATCAAAAATGCATCATAACTTCCGTTCTTAGTATAGCAGAATGGCGGTTGTGGTATCTGGTGGTATGTTTTCAAGGACTAGTTGTAAACAATCAAATATATTTAAATAATCAGGTAATAAGACATTCTATTCATTAAGGAGGAGGAATGTAAGCCCGAATTCATATAACTACAGATCAAAGATCAGTTTCGAGTAGAAAAACTGAAAATCACCAGACTCTACCTGGCCCTACTTGGAGTCGAACCCAGGGTCGTCAGCTTGCAAGTTGAGCGTGCTACCACCACAGCATAGCACTACTTTCACATCACTTTAATTTTTATATTCCTATAGCTTGAAATTGTCCCCTAACTTCCTCTGTAAGTCTAAAGTTCACCAGTGACCCTGACACACTTCCCTCCCAACTGCTCACGTGTAAAATGTAGGAGCAAACTTAAACTCCTCTCAGAAACACGACCTAAAGAACACAACGAAACCGATAGTCTGCTAAACCTAGTCGGGGAAGAATACACAAGACCTCATGGCTCTTCCCCTCTTACTCCCTTTTCGGGCAGTTATTCTGAAAAACTGAGAAACTGATGCATCCACATGACAAGCTTCTTTTCGCACCCAGGGACTTACGGCAATTCTGCTGCACCGGCCCCATGACCACTTAATGATCCTACGCTGCTGGGTTCTTCTGTCCCACGACAAAAACTCCACACCATCATATAATTTGCATTTTGGCACTGAGCCCGACACATTTTCTCCAAAATCTTACACCTTTCGCTTTCCACTAAACACTTTGGAGACCAGCTGTCTCCTGTTAAAGAAGAATTGATTGAAGCTGTCGGATTTTTTTTCTTGTTTTTTTTTTTCTACCGCCTGGTGTCCCCCACTATACTTTCCACTACCAACCTCGAAAAATCCGTTATCCGTTGTCATGGTTTGACTTGAAGTCTCTTATTTTCAATTCATTTTATTTATTTGAACTCAGGGTACAGAATGGTGACATGTGGACAGTCTATACGCCTATTTGCATGTCTCCATGCTGACTATATGCGGTCGTATGCATGGAATTTACATAACCAGACAAAACAACATACGTGTATGTAGACCAAATAAGAAATAAGAAACAAAACACGATAGCAGCATTACTCAGTCTGTGAGGTGATCACACTGGACAGCAGGAGCTACATGCAACTTATCAATCAGTACTGACGCCATAAAAAAAAATGTTACAGCAATAATATACTCCGGACATCATTATGCGACCTTGCAAAAGTATCAAGATCTAAAAGGATGTGTTTATTTTGCCTAGAGAAGTGTCCGTGAGCCTTTAGAGTTAGAGTGTCTATAGTACAGGTGTATTTGTCTTTTAGAAAACTGCTCTTTCAGATGTACGTTTTTTCTTGTTTGCACTGAAGCAGGACTCGGAAGTCGTCTTCTGGACCGAAATTACAATACATGCAGAGGCGTTCTTCGAAACCTAGGTTATACTATCTACCTGTCTCAACCAGCAAACGACGGTTACATGTTCGCAATTCTCCTACCATGTGGCATGATATCACTTTATCAAAATCTACTCACACATTCAAACAATTCACACATTCAACAGTATGGGTCGGTATCCTACAAGTTCATGAGGTCGCTGCCAAACAAAACATGAAAAGTCTGCGACTCGTACAACATTAGAGATAACAACAACAACAATAATAACAGCAGCAACAACAGGAGCAGCAGCAACAACAACAACAATCACTGCCACAGCAGCAACAACAACACCAACACCACCACCACCAACAACAACAAGGTTAACAGATTTCGCCTAACAACCACTCCACAGGAAAACACGAAATGTTGGCATTAAAGTGGCGCTGTCTGTTTCAGCTTATATAATTAGATGTTTTTTCCCTGAAAAACGTTGCGGTCAAGCGAAAAGTGCAACAACCTAGCACAGTGTAAGAGAAGTTATAAAGAACATTCATTTCAAGCGGAAAAAGAGTGGGGGCTGTTTCTTTGGAAACAAACAAACAAACAAACAAACAAACAAACAAACAAACAGACAAACAAACAAACAAACAAGTGATGATGAAAGAGTAAGTGGGAAGAATCAGTAATGTGCGAGATCGCGTTCACCATCCCATCCTTCCATACTCGTACTTCCGATATCGATATCAAAGCTCTAAATCCGAAATTTCGATACCATTCCATCCTATTTCGATGTTGGCACCAGTATCGATTACAAAGAGCCTCGAATACGAATAGTGTAACTTACTCTCAAGGACTAGTCTTCTTGCATGCCAAGCCTCATCCAACAGCTTAACCCAGGTTGTGTTACCTAGACTAGTGTCAAAACTGTATCGAAAATAATTTTCGACATCCTTCTGATCCTCATCACCTGGTCTAACCATGTACTGGCAGGTTCTCAAAACTAGGAGATTTTCAGCACGGCATTGTACTGAGTACCAGAATAGAAATGAGATAGGTAACTTTGACACTTGGAGCATGAAGGCTTGAGTATCGCGATACTTGAAAAAAAGAAATCGATTCAGGTATCAGTCCGCCTCTAGCAGGAATTCACTACCAACTTCTTGAGAAGGGAAAAAGAACCTGTTGTCACCAGCACCAGCCAAGACTTCACGGAAGATAAATGACTACTTCTTCCAGACGTAACGATCAGAACGTTGCTATAAACGGCACTGGAGAATCACAGACTCCATAACTTCCTCAACACGTCAAAAAAAAAAAAACAAACGGAGGAGGGTGGGGTTGATGGTACATTACAAGGGAGAGAAAACGGCGGTAGGAGTTAGACAGGGAAAGGGAAAGAGGCAATGAAGCTTGGTCAAGGGATGCCCACAGCGCTGTCCAAATCGGCATCCATGCAGAAGTTTCAAAACAAAAATTACGGACATTTTAAGAACTCTTCCAAGAAATGAAAGGACTCATGAAAGCAGCTGACATGACAACCAATATGTTTACGCTTAAACATCGACATGTTAAGCCCTCAAGTTACCGACTCGTGAGAAATGAACGGAGTCAAAGTGGTTAAAAGTGGTTTTAAAGAACTTTTCGACGATTTCACGACCAAGAATTCAACGTTACAGACTTTTAAGGACCTACCACTCAGAGCTCCTCTTTGCACCTGAATTGTGACCCCATGTCTTATCTCACTGCGCGCGCATGCAAGCAAATGTTTATAGACTTAGCATACAGCTCTACAGTGACGGAATCAAAGTCTTTAAATTATGCATTCGTGATTACTTCCGGGTCAGAGCAGTTCCTGCTATACTCAGTGAAGAAAAGAGTGAGCTAATCGATCCAGTGGTTGATTTTCTGTGATTTTCTTTTTTAAAACTACTAGTGCCCGTTAGGTCTTGTCCCATTCCTGCAAACATTTAGCAACACATGTACGTCCTTAACAGCGCTCTTGATAAGGTGCGTCTCAGTTGGTAGAAAGCTGCTGACATTCATCTACAATCACTGTAATGAGACTGGTGTGCTGTATGTGTTTGGGGTAGGGAGGAAGGAGGAAGGAGGGAGGAAAAGTGCTTCTAATCTCCAAGAATGAAGCGTCTCCACGTGGCACATAAAGGGAAGTACCACCAGGATAGCCACAAGCATGCTCCAAAACCACCCCAGCCGGGCACCGCACCGACCTCTTGGGTTCCTAACCCCTATACTTTAAGCAAACAGCCCATCGATGTATCAGAATTAATGTAGACGACGGTCCGCCCTGGGTCGATGCCGCCAAGTTCCCGGTTATAGGTCTGCCCTCCACATTTCATACAACCTAGCAAATACACCGCCGCTGATCAGCTTGGCGGATTTGACCAGGGTTGTAAAGGGGGAAGTGGAAAGTGGGGGAAAGGGAGAGGGATTGGGAGAGACGGGTAGAAAGCCATCACTGACTGTAATATAAGATAGGGCGAGTAGAACAGCATGGCCGAATGGTTGCGGCGTTGGACTCAAGATCTAATGGTCACTGGTTCGATTCCCGACACAGTTGTGTTCTAAATGCCTTGAAAAAGCATTCTGCTCACATTTTCTCCAGTCCCGTCCGTCTGTACACTGGATACCAGGTAACAGGCAGTGAAAGACATTGACAGATGCTAGTGATCAGCGTCTGTAAATGACCGCAGCCTTGTATGCTTCTCAGGGAGCTGAGCAAGTTTTAGAGAAATCGGATCTGCTGAGATAGTAATAACAGTGTGAAGTCACGTGAGCGGCTATCGGCCTAGATATAAGCCTTATACACCGCACTATTATTATTACTAGAAGTGACATTTCATCACTAAGCGCTGGCCAGCACGAAATGCATGAAATAGACCGAGCATGAAGTCTTAGCATAATCAGATGAAATCATAATGCAAATTCAAAAACAGGTATCAGAACCCACTCCCTTGCACATTCTTTTTTTCCTGGTGCAACCTGACCGCGAACATACCAGCAGCCTTGGCGAGGCAGGTCAAGAATTTTAAATTAGACGCGTTCCAGAACGGCCACTTAACTGGAATAATATCATTTTTTTTTAAAATGAAGAACGATACTTTACTTTTCCGATCTGGCGGCCGCTTGAGCTTGAGTCCTTCGGTCAAAAAAAAACAACAACAACAACAAAACACAAAAACAAATATATGAGACACAAATATAAAAGCTTGCACATTAACGATGGGATCCCTTACCACAGCAAAAATTACATGAATTCTGCATGTTGAACGCTTCTTAGCGTTCACTCACCGATGCACTACTGCAAATCTTACGATGGTAATAAAGCTCCCATTTACCCAGTGCCGTACAGCAGTTCTAAATACATTTTATGTTAGGTTTTCCTTGATTATTTTAAATATGACCGCTGTTCATTTTTGCAGATTCCAGGTGCGTTTTCCACGATTTTTTTCTTTCTCATAGTTCAGGTCTGTGGCAGACCTGTCGAAATTATGGATCGTCTCTGGAAATTCACGTTGAAGAAGTCATGCTGAACAGTTTAAGACAGTGCAAAGTGGAATCACGTCAGACTGAATGGGAAAGAAAGAAAGAAAGAAAGAAAGAAAGAAAGAAAGAAAGAAAGAAAGAAAGAAAGTAAGAAATCAGGACACGGTGAAGTACATCTTCCCAGACAAAAGACGAGAGGAACCGGCCGGAATGTGAATGAGATAATTACTGAAGTGGTCAAGTGGTCCTAACCCACCTTCTCCCTCCCCCTCCACTTCCTTTCCCTCTTTTTGGCTGTCTCCCTTATTTGCACAGTCTCTCCCGTCTCTTACCGGCTTCTTTTCTTCTAGGCAGGAAATGGCCAAGACGCGCCTGACTGTTCATAGAATACCAGAAAGCATCTGGCACTTGCCATAGCATCGACGCAAGTGATGTCCGATATATTTGATCCGGACATCGATACCGATACTTTTGCGATCCTATTCGATACTAATATCGAATGTCTTAAAACTGTTTTAAAAACATACATTTTTAACAAAAAGCTTCGCACGTTGTCCCTTCGCGTGTTTCTCACCCCTTACCTCCTCACCCCTCCCCTCGTCCCGATCTTTTTCATTTCGAACTTTCCCCTTCCACCAAAGGAGTAAATTTAGCTTCGTTGGGAATAATGTGAAGCTCATGACGCAGTGAATTTATTATGTATAGTTTTTCATTTGTAATAGTGTGTACATTATGAGTACCTAGTTTATTGTTGTATATATATGTTTATGTATGAGATGTATAACACTGTGGGGCGCTGTGTTTAAACAAATATTTCCTGTGGGGTCATTACAAACCAGTTTTCAATTTCACATCAGCGTAATAAATAATGTTCTATTCAACAGCTCAAGGCATCGATAATTTGTTAAGTACTCAATTACACCTCGCCACCTGTCAAAGTAAGGGGTTATGGGTATCGACACCGCATTGACTTTCGCCTCCAGTTACTGACCCAATCAGTTCTGTGCTGTAGTTCCCTGTGCCACAACAAAGGATTCTGCCGTGCAATCTCATAAGGTCTGACAGACAAACGGACTGATAAACAGACAGAGCCTTATCTTCATTTGAGAAAGGCCGGAGCTGTCACTAAATTCCGTGGCTGCAACATTTTAGAGCGTACATGGTAGCAACATTCGTCTGAGATATTTGAGAGCTTGCGCATTTACGACGGGATCTCTTACCATGGTAAGAATTACATTAACTCTGCATGTTGCCTTCAGCACCAATGCACTAAGAGATCCCGCTGAGAATGCGCAAACTCTCAAATACCATCCTGACTGTTCATATTAATCCAGAAGCTACACTTCAATTCTACGCATAAATTTACTCTTGAGTTACTGATCGTGTTGTCCTATGCACAAATAATCAACTGTCGGCTCGCAAACAGATAGATGGACGGTTAGAGCTTTTTCTAACATTTGAGAAAACAGGACCTGTCAGCAAAATCCACCGCCGAAGATATCTTCATAGCCTTGTTAAAAATCTACACAAAAAGCGCTGCCTGAGCGGCTGCGCCTGGTTCAAAAAAATAACGCTTCTAATGTGGACGATTAACGGGAACAATGCGGAACTTTTCGCGTTTGCATAAGTACAACTGTGGAGTTATTTTACTTCCTTTTATAGTACAGCGGTTGGATGCTTCAAAACAGTGCAAGACAACGTTCGTGTCAAAGCTTTAATTCAGTGAGTTTTTACTAAGAAAACAATGAAGTATTACAGTTTACTTTAATCAAAACACAAAATATACAAACAAACGAAAAATACGATTACGCGGAAGCTGCGTAAAAGCAGTGTCCATTGTTATAAAATCTGACCTCTACATTATTTCAACACAATGGGTATAAATTCCTTCTTTATGCAATCATCTTGTTTCCAATGACCACAAGTCCTCATTAGTTTTCCAGCTCCATTCGACTTTCGTGTTACCTCTTTTCTGGACCTCCTGAACAAATCATATGCGTCAACGCACACGGCGACAAGTATACCAGAAAGATAAATGTATGACCTCTCCCCCGCCCCTCTCCCCCGCCCCTCTCCCTCGTCAGCGTGGCTTAATTACCCGTAAACAGACATCAAGTCACTTAAACGTTCGTGGACGCCACACAAATTGATCTCAATTGGCCCTGACGAAAGGCGCGGGCTTCCAGTCCTAATAAGTTACCGGCTCGTCATCAGATAACTGGAAAAGCAGGGATGAGGCCCGACGTAAGGGAGGGAGAGCCGAGCCTGCTCATGAACTCTAACTACTGTCTCGATAGAACCAGGGTACAACAGCGAGTGAGCAAATTAGTCCGTCGCCACCCCGATCAGACTTCGTAACGGTGCTGCAGAGATGAAGAAACTTGCAAGGTTACATCACAATATGAACGTTAAGTGGCAATCATAGCTAGGGTCGGGGAAGTTCACCGAAAAAGTCAGTACAGAACAAATTCAGTTCATTCTGGGGGAAAAAAGCCTGAGATCAAGTTTCGCTCTGTTCTATGAAAACTTAGTAGCTTTCAGATCAGATCAGTTCGCTTTTGGTTTAAGATTTCGGCATTGGGTTTTGAATCTCGAGGTAGATGTGAACTGAACTGAAATTCAGGTGGAAATCCAAACTTCAGATCAAGCACTCAAAATAGCTGCAGTTCAGATCCACATCAGTTCCTCCAAAATAGCTATTAAGCTCAGATTAAGTTTACGTGAAATCAACTTAAGTTTACGAACTGCGTCCACATGATCTCAGTTCTGCGAGATGCCAAAGAAATTGCCCAACGTGACGCCATCCGACTCTGGGAGCAGCAGTAGTTCCAGTAGTGTCGTTACCGTGTGTCTTGGAACAGGCAAAAGGAGCAAGCACAAAGATTAAGATTTTGTCGCGGCAGAGTCAATATAGCAAGGATCGTGGGTTCCTCTGGGGAGTGCTGACATGGGAATGTGTTTAATATAATTGGAAGGCTAGTTACAGCGGGGTAGCATAGAAGTCGCACTGAGGATTCAGTAGTGTCTAATCCTGTTGGAAGACAGAGGGTCTAATCCGAGAGTTTGGCGAGCACAGTTAAAATTATGTCTAGCTGGGGAATTTTGTCGACATGGGAACTTTTCAGACCTCTTAGATCCTCCGTTCTTTGGTGTCTCATCATCACTTTCAGACAGTATGTTTAATTTAGTAGCACTGATGGCACTTAGCCTAGCTCTGCTCAAATATCAGTTAGTTTGATGACTCGTGATTCGAACAATGGCGGTGTGTTCATGAATGTGCATGTGCTTGCAATGCGTCATTAGATATGTCTGTTTACTCGACTTGCAAACGAAAAAAAAGTCGGCGTATTGACTACTTACGTCAGTAAAACCACGAATTTTGAAGCTTAGGACAAGAACTCAAATCCAGTCTAAGACTGTACAAAAGATCATCAAGCATCCACTGAACCAAACACCACAACAACAACAAATGTGCACCCAGTAGAGAACTATTGTTCAATAGAATGTATCAAAAATTCAATACAGGGTTTTTGTTGCTAATGTTACTGCTGTTGTTGTTGAAAACTGACAATTTAGATGGTTTTCAATCCTCACTGCTGTGGAGGACAAAAAGTTTGGAGAATAATGCTAAGACTCAGACTTGTCGCAAACTTAAAGTTTACCAGACTCCGAAAAAAGAGAATCAATAATTATCTGAAATTGACGCACTTGTTCTATTCCCACGGTCTTGCGTCTTTTCAAAACAAGTGTGAACGTCCGACTTCTTCCAGTACTATACACTGGTATACACTATGATACATTAAAGAAAAAAGTCTGATGTGTTCACAACTTTTAATGGATTGCAAAAGCGTTGGAGCTCACTCTATAAATGAGAAGGCCGTTACTGCGTACGACCAAAGTGTTCCTGATCCTGAATATGGTGACAATTCTCAATGACCCTCAAGACTAAATATCACAAATGAGTTTCTGTGAGTGGCAGAGGGAGGTTAATATATTTCTTAACTAAAGTGAATGCAGAGACACGTCTAAATAAACCCTATGATCCAAGCACCACTGAATATGATGACAATTCTCTATGATTCTCAATGCTCCAAACAGCTCCCGATGTCACAATGAGTTCCCATAAGCGAAGTATCACAGAAGACCACAGTGTCCCTGAAATGTCATGGCAATTCTCTTAGACCCTCGATGACCCAAGATTACTTGAACATCACGATGAGTTTCTCATATGACCAAGGGTCGATCACTGAGGGAGGCGAATATACTTTGATGTGGTGAAAATGCCCTTCTCGGCAATGTTCGAAAATCCCTTTAAAATCCTTGATCCGTTCCTCTAGACCAGTCTGCTCCAAACTGTTATGTTTCGCAATCCATTTCATACCAAATTCTGCAAATATTTATTCAGAGTAGTTCGTCGGTCAAATAAAAACATAATCTCCTTTGTGGGGGCAATTATAATTCACTGCGCCTTGACATTAGCAAAGCTGTTATTCTCTCTCCTAACAACACAACAGTAGCCGCAGCCATGCCCCAACCACAGATGAAGAATGTTCCAGCAACGTATTCGATGCCCAAGGAAGTTCCGTCGGGAAGATCAGGTGTGTTTGAACGTACCCGACCCTGGGGTAATCTTCCAATCAGAGTATCGATAAACCCCGCATCCTGCATTCGAATAATCTCTTCCGATATGAGATCTCTCAATTCTGATTGCCGAGGAAACGGCAGCCCGGCACCAGCAGACAATAAAGGTTCTCGTATAGCTCTAATGTCATTGGTATAGTTTCCAGATTTCATGAACAACCTGGCGGTAACGTAAGTTAACAGAATCACGAATCTTTCAGACCTCGCTTTCGACAGGAGGCCGCTGACGTCCGCGGCCAGGACGCTCGGGTCGGTTTCAGCGAACGCCATGATTCCCTCATAAAGACGTCTTAAAGTAGTGCCCTCTCTGGAGTTTGCCATCACAGTCAAGATAGTGCTGTCGGCCTCAATACCCCATTTGTAGTCCTCTGCTTCCATCAGATCCTCAAAGGTGTTAAAGAA
The DNA here is from genome assembly GCA_033807755.1 of Ellobium chinense. Classification (NCBI taxonomy): domain Eukaryota; kingdom Metazoa; phylum Mollusca; class Gastropoda; order Ellobiida; family Ellobiidae; genus Ellobium; species Ellobium chinense. The sequence continues at coordinate 656,364 of JAWQUT010000312.1, forward strand.
CATGTGCTCGTTCTTACTGACCATCATTGCCGTCAGGTTTCCCGAGTAGCCGACGGTGAGCACTAGCACCATCAGACACCAAGACCACACGAGGAGTCGGGCAGAACCATAATGGGGTCTCGGCAATGTGCTCTGTGAGAAGGCTGAGCCAATCACAGCAAAAATTATGTCCAGTAAAAGTATAACGACGTTGTGTTGGCATGCTGAAGGAGATCCACAGCACTGAGAACAAGTGGAGGGTACATATATCAGACACTGCCAGCACTTAGCAGCTTCAGATCGACGAAGTGCAACAGGTGAGTCAGAACGATTTTTGCCACTCTTTCTCAAGGCGAGGCATTGTGGACTGTCCGGAAGAGTAACTTTAGCACCCTTGTCCACAACCTGGCTGAATTGTCCATTCTCTTGAGGTGCAGATATCTTGGTGCATGTCTGGTTGCCCCGGTCTTGAATTGAAAAGACGTCATGTTCCACCACGTCGACAGCTGCGGTGTCATGAGGCTTTTGCAGAAAACTGCATAACTGAACATTCTCTAACGCAGCTTTTTGGGGATTGAGACACTCAAGCGACCCTGAGCTACTGAGTGGGGAAAACTTATCTCTGTAATGAGTAGTCGTAAGTTTGCAACTGCCTTCCTTATCAAGGTTCTCCATTAAAACTGGCCTTGAAAGAAGTTTTACTATGGCAATATAGAGTATGATCGTGACCAATCCAGCAATCCAGTAACAAGCATAGATATCAGGTTGGAACACTTTTAGTAAGGAATAGTGATCCACCTTCTGTCCAACACTAAAATACACACCAATCGCATTGTCTTGCACCACGGGGAAACAAACAGTGTGATTATAGCCAAAGACCGAGTTGATCATCCATGGGGAAACGCCCAAGTCCACAACTGCGCTGGCCACAATATTACTGTAGTTTGTCCAAGTAATTTCATCGTCCTTGCCTGGCTCAGGGACCAGTACCACGCTGAAATTCAAGTACTGAGCCAAAGCGTATAGCAAGTCCACAAAAAAGCCGGTGTACTGCAGCTTCCCCGTCCCGGGGTCCAGGGTCTTCTGGATGTAAGGCTGGTACTCCTTAGCCAGAGCCAACAGTGTCCTGCCGTTCAGCGCATGCTCCCTGTTAGGAAAAAGATCACAGGTTCCGCCATTTTTGACCAGCGTAAAGTCTTTGATATGCTCCAGTTCTCGCTTCCTATGTGCTCGCCATCTCAAAGTATAGCCGTCTATCTTAGATGGCGAGATTTTTCCCATTATTACCACGACCAGGTTGTCAAACGGCCAATTCTCTAGATCCCTTTGCAGCGCACTGTTGTCGAATGAGTATGTCACAATAAGAAACTGAAGTCGGTTGACCATTAAAGAAGATCTATTGGTTTCTTGTGACATCCGACCCACAGCGGTAGAGAACGTGTCCAACATCTGGTTAAACACTAGAAAACGTGTATGTCGGTAACCATAATATGAGTTCCGAATCACTTCATCGATTATCAGATCGTGCGCACCGTTGGCAATCTGAAAATGCGTCACAAAAACGCCAAATGAATGAAGTAAGTCCAAGATATGTTCTAGGGCTGGCAGCAGCTCATCACTACTGCTACTCAGCACCACGACATCGTCCCAGCCGCAGTTTCTCAGATGAGTGAAAAGAATAGCGTCATCCTGGGAAGCACTGGACGTATTTTCTGCTATTTCCATGCTGGAAAACAAATATCTGTTGAATTTCGACGCCACAGAAAGATCAGGAATGCAAAGTTGCCCAAGCACGAACCAGACAACAGCTCCATACAGCTCCATGGCTGTAAGTTAAATCGGTCCTCGCCGATGTGGTCACGAAATACAAAGGACAAAAGTGTGACTATACACTGCTACTGAACACATCTGCGATGTTCGAGCGATCAGTCCCAAAGCTACTGGATCACAGGCTTTTATTCATCATACTGGACAAAATATTAAATATTAATTGCCAACTGACAAGTAACAGATCACTGTGATCACAAAGGACCTCTCTTTCCAATGAATGCACAGATTATGATGATGACATCATTGAACACTGAACGGCAGCTAGCACTTGAGTGACTGAGCGTTAACGAACAATGCTCACAAAACTGATTTGATTTGTAGATGAACTCAAACAATCATCATTTTCAAGTTTGCACAACTTTATTACTGACAAATCAAAGCCCTCCCTCAGTACTCATGATCTAATGAGGTCGATAACATGCAGAGTAACGACAGAGGTGGCTCTAGATATGACTACTCTTGAGGTTGATATTTTGATGAGAAAGAGAGGGGAAAGAAGGGAGGGAGGAATATAATACATATTGGCACGTCTAGCATTTGTTATAATAGGGTTTCAACGTATCAGTCACAGTAAGTGGTGTCTACTGATCCTAAAGTCTTGGATGAATGGGACACATGCCATACGCTGCTCTCTCGTGAAAACAACCGTTGTGTCCATGGAGTAAAACGGACTCAATCTTTTAACAAAGACCGTCCACCTCTCTGAACATGCGCTGGTTACTGACATACTAAACACATTGTTATTGTACATGTCATCTTCAAACATGCACTTCGAGGCATGATATCTGATAAGGGTTCAACAACGCAAGCTCGCCAATCTGCTGTTTAGGGCAGGGGCATAGCACGATGGCAGGCCAGAAATCTGACAATCTCGATGGAAATGAGCTATCAGACACTTAGTTTGCCATCACAGTTCATGAGTTTGTTCAGTACTTCAGCAGCATCCTTGTGACAACAAGCGAAGCAAAGGATGGAATAGTGTGAAAGAGGGGTAGATGATGTCGCAGAGAACGGTGCGAGAATGCGGTTTATAATAAAGTAGAACGTCCATAAATATTAAGTATTCCATATATCTTGTTATTAAGTATGATTTTCATATGCACGGATTCATTATTATTCTATCACTTCCTTATTCAGGTAAACTTTGATAATAAGTATGCCCCAACAATAAATACAGTAGAAAGACGATTTAAAGTACGCCTTAGTGCACAAACCCGCATAACCTTCTAAAGGCCTTACTGTCACCTTCACTAAACAAATGTAAAGACATTCGAAGACCCTCACGGGCCTGAGGGAACCCGGCGACAACATGATGAGTACAAGGGTGTAAGCCATGAACCAGCGTCTCTTGTGGTATCGTATCCGCCCTTACCGTGATCCCAGGACTACTCGCATGATGGACTACAACTTTCGGCAAAGGCCGCGTCCAAACTCGTTATCTACAGTAGGAAATCGGCACAGCCGACACTGACTAATGATTGTCATAAGCATGGAGAGACTTCGGTAGGAATGAATATGGAGAGAGTGTTCGGTAGGAGTGAGTATTGGAAAGAGGGTCTGGTAGGAATGCGTTTGGAGAGAGGGTTCGGTAGGAAAGAGTATGGAGATAGGGGTTCCGTAAGAGTGAGTATGGAGAGAAGGGTCCATAGGAATTTTTATTATATACTGCGACCAAGGCTGCACTCAGCCGGGACATTAATAGACACCCTCTAGACCTAACTGGCATACACCCAGTCAATTCATCCTCGGCGCTGAGAGCATTTCCATGTATCTGCCCCGAGAATAACTTTCATCGTGGAAGTTCACGGCAAACCTTCCCAGGAGGGTCCCGCCTTCTATTCCCCCCTTCCTCCTCCTCCCCCCCCCCAAAAAAAAANCCCCCAAAAAAAAATGGAATGAGGTCCTCCCTCGCCCTCAAGCTATATCCATCTTGTCTGGGTCAGAAGCCGCGGTGGAAGATGATAAACTTCTATCGACTTTCCCACCGAATGTTGTCAGTTGATAATACCATATTATATATGAGACCTTTTAATCATTAATAGTTTCCCATAACTCACGCTCACTAAGTGTGCATACTTGATGAAGTACTCCTGTACAATACGCTTTGATGGATCATTGTATATCCCGTGGGATATGCCAGTGTCTTATACGCATGACATGAATCACAGAAAAGAAGCTGGCGGTGACCGAAGGTCTTTCGGTACCAGTCATGTCTTGTAACGCCCAATATAGGACAATATAATACAGTATACAGTATGTGCCGTGTGATTCCCAAAGTACAGTAAGTTTCACACCGAGAATACACTATGTCTTGTGATACCAAAAGAAGAGAATGCCTTATCTTATGAGTATAGTATGTTTGTGAAACCCAATTTTAGGTTGTGTTGCGTTAATCAAATCACAGTGCGTCTTGTGATACCCAGTATGTGTCGTGATACCATAGAACACAGTGTGTTTGTTTTACCCAAACTACAAAAAAAAAAAGTACCGAAATTTGGTAATGTCTTATGGCCAAAATAAGGTAGAAACTAACTACATATTCAAAGTACGAGACATACGTCTTTGATGCCCAAAATAGTACCAACTGTAAGGTCTGTATTGTAGTGCCATGTGTATATCCTGTGATGCCATAGGCAAAGTATGCCGTGTAGTGCCCAAAGCAAGTTATGTCTTGTGATGTTAAAAACAAGAAATGCCTTATGATGTCCGAAGCAAGGCATGTCTTGTGATGTTTAAAACAGGAAATGCCTTTTGATGTCCGCAGCAAGATACACATAGTGACACCCAAAGAGGGTATGTCTTGTGATCCCCATAGTACTGTCTGTCTTGAGATGCCAGCAGAAGGATGTGAAACATGATGCAAACAACGGGGTTGGACAGTGAGGCATGTCTTGCCTTGTGCAGGATGAATATTTCCCTGTGGCGTTTCAACTGTAAAACTTGTATGTTTCGAGGAAAAAATATAGATATCGTTGTGTGTATGTCCTGACACATGCCCAGAGTAAAGCAAAATCTTCATTAAAGGCACTGTTCTGTGATGCCTTGTAAGTAGGTGTACTGTGACCTGTACCTGAGTTTTGATATACGTATGAATAAAACTACAGTCCGAGGACGCAAAAGAGATCATCACCCCTTGCATACCCAGCAGAAGTTAGAAACGCAAGGGAAATAATTATTTTCTGACTCTTCGATGCACTTGGCCAATGAAGGGCACCAACTCTAATAACCCTTGCAAAATGCATACTCATCGAAGTTAAAGAAAGGCAAAGGTAGGTATCAGTTTCTAACTCTTTCATATTCTTGGCGCGGAAAAGGCAACAGCTCTACTCTTCTTGCAAGAGTATACTCACCGGAAATTCAAGAAACGCAAGGGAAGCAATCATTTTCTAACTCCTTGATTCACTCGGCCAATAAAGGGCAACAATTCTAACAAACCATGCAAATTAATACTAATCGAAGTTACAGAAACGCAAGAGAAGCAATCACTTTCTAATACTTCCATGCTCTTGGCATGAAAAAGGCAACAAATCTAATCTCCTTGCAGGTGTATGCTTATCAGGAGTTAAAGCAACGCAAAAAAAAAAAAAAAGCAACCATTTTCTAACTCTACCATTCACTCGGTGAAGAAAAGGAAAACAATTCAACAACCCATGCAAGTGCATACCCACTGGTAAAAGGAGACACGCAAGAAAAATATTAATAATTTTTCAGAGGATAATCTCATCCATGCACTTAATCTACATCCACAGCCAAATAATGTTTCCTGCACCAAAACTCCGTTGAATCACTAAAGACCGCCCCAATCCTTCTCCATAATAGCTTGTAAACCGCCCTAACTCCATAAATGCAGTGTGACTCTCAGACTTGTTGCCGACCTTTATCCTCCTTCTCAGTGAACTGATATCATAAACTAGCCCTATCATCTCTTCGCCCCAATCATTTTCATTACCTTTCGCTACAGTTAGTATACATACTCTCCACCGATAGTTCGAAGACCGTCCCAACCCTTCCTAACAACTACAGTTTGAAAACCATCCCAATCCGGTAATAGCAGTGTGGTTCTCTGACCTGATGCCGACCCTCTTCCTCCCTGTCAGTGAATTGGTATCATAAACTAGCCCTACCATCTCTCTGCCCCAATCATTTTCATCACCTTTCGCTACAATCAGCCACACACATTCTCCAGCGATACTTCGACGACCGTTCCAATCCCCCCTAACGACTACAGTTTGAAAACCCTTCCAATCCGGTAAATGGCAGTGTGGTTCTCCAACGATGCCAAACCTGTCTCCCGCCCTTCAGTGAATTGGCACCATAAACCCAGCTCTATCATCTCTACTCCAACAAATTTCATCGCCTCTCGGTATATTCAGATGCTTAGAAAGGAAAATGCATGAAGAGAGAGAGAGAAAGAGAGAGAGAGAGAGAGAGAGAGAGAGAGAGAGAGAGAGAGAGAGAGAGAGAGAGAGAGAG
>JAWQUT010000312.1:670249-683551 GCA_033807755.1 Ellobium chinense
GGGGGGGGGGGGGGGGAAGAATATCCCAGCTTGCCTAACAGTACAAACACTTGCTACGGAATCCGATGCTGTTTGTGCCATGATACTCTTGTCTCAAATGGCGGGAAGGGAAGTGGGTTAGTGCCCCTTGTCGCGCGCCACTCCGCTTCTCAGTGGCCAATCAATGCGCCCGGCTGGTCCACATTAAAGGGGGATGACTCCCAACCCTTGAGACCAATCGGCGGGAGATCGGTGTTTCATGGAAAGCTTGTTGCTCTCTGAGGTAATACATTTCGTGTTTGTTGTGGTGTTATCACTAGAGTTGGTGTCATGTTTGTTTGTTTGTTTTTTTTTCTTCTTCTTCCTTCTTCACTTCGGCAATCTTTTTATTTCATTGACCTGCTGCATACAGTTTCTTCTTTAAGCCAACAACTAAGATGTATCAACGCTCTATCGAATTAATTTCCTCACAAATCTCTAATTGACTGTACTAAATTCATGAACTCCAACAAAGCTCATGATTTAAGCAAAATGTACATGTAAATGTCTGAATGTCTAAAGTAGTGTGCCTGTCTGCTTGTAAAAATTGCACTAATTTTACGCCGTTGATATTTGCGTGGCTAAGAGAAATAAGACTTAGCATTATTACTAATTGGGTGGCTTGCGGATAAATACTCTCTCTCCTTTTTAAATTTTGTTTCATCAATTTTTGAGCGGTGTATGGAGTGAAATTGTTTTTCATGTTACAGCATTAATGTTTAGATGATTTCCAGAGGCGAAATCATTTTCACACACTCTGTTCACATATTTTCTGGTAGTCACTGGATTACTGAACTTTACTGGATGTTGGGATGCTTTAGTAGAAACTACATGAAACAAGTTTTCGTATGTTGGCATGCTGCACTCCGGAAAAAAAACAACAAAACAAAACATAAAGCATTACCATAAACTTTTTCTTTTCTATAACAGCGATCTGACCATCTTTCTTTGAACTTGCACGTTTGCGTGAGTGCTGATGAGAATCCTTATTCACTAAATACATGTCTGAAATTAGCAAGGTATCTAATTCCAGCCTTTTACCGAGACTGAATTCTTCGCATGCAGTCTACGCGTTCCTGTTAACTAACCTTCCTCCTACAATATAACTGATGGTGATGATTTACGGCGATGTGTTGCGCTATGTTGAGCTTGTGATTTAATCCTTAATGATAACTACAACTGTGTGTAGTCGTCTGTGTGTATACACTGACCTTACAACTACAAATATCATGTACTCCAAACATCCGTTATATTCGATGTAAATAGTAGTCTGATCCTGAGCTTCAAACCTGCCGTGTCAACTTTCACTTACGATCTAGAAAACACTTCGCGAACTTATGGACAGGTTCCCCCTATTGAATATCTACTTAATGTTTCATGCTTTTCACATCATGCTGTTGTGGTGATCCAAGAACCGAGATGCATTACTACACTGACAACAAAAACAAATATTGTTTACACTTAAATCTCCAATTATTTTCTTATTATTATTTACATAATGGGGCAATTATGTCGCAAGAAGTTATGGTCTTAAGCGAGCTTTTCAGAACGTCTGGAACTAGATTCTGTGTCTATATGGTATGAAAAGAAGTACAAAATGTCTAAAGAAATGGGAAGAAGAAAATGGGGACCATACATAACACTACAATAAGGGCAAGCTTTCACACCCGCTCTGTCTCTAATTATTTCCCTCTGTCTTTTTTTTTTTTAACTCGCTCTCCTTTCAGTGTCGCTCTCGTCCATGCTTTGTCCCTCGTCAACCACAAACCATCTGTCAGAATGAGTTTCGATTTTCAGTAGCAAGATTCTCTTGGAGCCTCCGAAAGTGATCGGGCAAAAAGCAAGTAGTCAATCCCATGTGAGCCTCGTACGGCTGAGAGAATGGAAGTATTTTAGGTGCGGATAAGAGGGTCAGGAATCTGGAGGTTCTCTTCCGGCCGGGGGAGATGGTATAGGGGAGAGGGGAGAAGAGGTTGGCAGAGGAGAGGAGTGGAAGGTGGGTAAGAAGGGAAAGAGGAATAAAATCACCTTCAGTCTGTCATATTTGCGAAACAGGGATCTGAATATGAACGCTGGCAGCGCTATGAAATAGAGACTTGACAAAAGCGACTGATGACAGTATTGTGGCGAAAACTGTGTAGGTGGCAGGAAGACAATGGGTGATCGGAACTGTCCTTCAAGAGTTTTGGAGTGGGGGGGGGGGGGGGGGGGNGGGGGGGGGGGGGGAGGGGGGAGAGATATGACATGAACACCCCGAGGTGACCGAAAGAACAGAACCGACTTTCTCCAAAAGGGTCATCGACGACAGACAGAAGATCCAAATTAGGTATGATAAGGACAGCCCTTGATGACAGGCGTTAGTTGTGACCAGAACAATCTCAAATGAGATAAAAGAAAAACATGTCAGGTGTGAAAAGTACAGTCCTTGACGAAAGATGGAAGGTAACAGACGTAACAGTGAAACCATAACAATGTTGGATGTCTGAGAAAGAAGATTAGCTGAGGTGCCATCTATCCAGACGGTGCTCAGTCGATGTGCTGAGCCTGTTCGCCCAACCGAGATCACGGAAACTTCGCGTATACCAAAGCTCATCTATGTTAAAGAATCTACAAAACGAATTAAAGAGCATGGAAGTAATGGGCTATACTGAAAGAAATATCTATGAAGCGGTATGCTCTTGCATTTGGATATGTATATATTGTTCAAAACTTTCAACCACGAAACAGCGACAGTAGCATATAGAGGTGCAGGGAGAGGGTGCATTCAATATGAGCATCATTCACCTACACTCACCCCTCAAATTAGGGAAAGTCACCAAGTCTTTTCAGACTGAGTTAAGTTATTGTATGTGTAACATGTAATGTAGGACGATAATCAAATAGGTGTAGGTCAACTAATTAAAATCTAGGTCGAATGAAAAGAGATCCATCTGTAGGTTCCTCATCTAAAGAGTTTCTTTGGAGTTTTTTTTAAGAGCGTCTAAAATAGCTATTCCACAACAAAAACCTCACTTCCTCAATAAGGAGAGAGGATCCTTGATATCTTGCAAGCACACAGCTGGTCTAGATTTATACAAACTTACTTCAAAATCGACATTCTTGGCCAACTGATTCTGAATATACGGCATCTTTAATCAGCTTCACCTACTGATGCATAGATTTTTTTTTCATATTTTAAACGGGAGTGTTGTAACCACGAGGTAGTTTCGAAAGCATTTCTTTCCCATATTGTTAGGAAATCTTTTCCATTATTCAGATCCCAGACATTTCCCAATTAAGTTCTTTTCTTCTTCCGCTATCGTTTCAAAAGGAAAAAAAAATCCACATTTCCGTTCATTGTAAAACTTTTTATCTCCAGCTCCGCAGAGCCGGTGGCAAAATCTGAGGAATTCTGCTCATTAAAAGGACATTGTGCGGTGATGTCTTCCTATTGACCCACAACTTACTCACGCATACCATTGCTCACGAAGCGAGTTGATTACACCACCGTAAAGGCCATTAACCGCTCTCCCTTTCAGCTCCCGTCCCGATGGGTCTTTTTCCTCGAGCAGCCTGTTGACACATTTTTAATCACGCTAGATCAGTCGCGTTTGCCAACTGGACACGAACCGTCTCCAGCAATATTATATTTGTTTATTCCATCACAGTGCCACACTGCGGCTACGACACAGCTGACGAGGCTCACGAGGCAGGCTTCCCGTAATGAGTTCCTCTCTGCCTATTAGGGAAGCTTTCACTCACTCTAGTCTAAACGCATTGAAAACTCAGTACTGTAGCTCAGTCTAGTCTTACTGACATATAATTGTTATAATCCATAAGTGAGGCTACATCAAATTATGGTATTCCTATGCCTAGAATTTTTAGCCAGACTGGATCTCTCAGGTATAAGCTGGAAAGCGTAAGAGAATACAGTAAACTCCGCTTAAACGCAACTTTATTGAAGCATGAAAAAGTTGCAACTGAAAGGAGTTGCAAGCATCCAATGACTTTCACACTGAACTAGGGAATGTAACATTTTGCTATGTGGAAAAATATTGCAAGCATTGAAACTGCAGTTATCCGGATGGCGATAAAGCGGAGTCGATTGTAGCGGTATTTCATGAGGAATTTCGTCTCCGTAATCTGCGCTTTCAGAAAAGTTCTATGCACTCGCTCCGTTCTTTTACTCTCATTTTTGGGGGGGATTCGACCCAATAACGTCTCCCGTCAACGTGGACGCCATGTCGGCCCCGTCCATCCCACCATGTAAGAGTGCTGACCATGCAGGACTTCAGATGGTGACGCAAAGTCTGGCTGTAAGAGAGTTCTCTGAGAACCAAATAGAACCCATTATCCGCTCTATGACACAAACAGAAAACTGGCGTTGGGCAACAACCAGAGCTGTTATAATTTCTGTCTGCACTGTGCATCAGCCTTATATATATATTGTTAAAGAAAAGCGGGGAGGAGGGTTTGTTAAAGAAACGGGGGAGGAAGGTGTCTTGACAACCTTGCATGGGCAGCCAAATAAGAGAGGGTGAAATACATCCCTAACTAACTTAAGGCTTAGCGAGCTCCAGTAAAATAGGCAAGTTGTGTCATTCTTGGAAACCCATTTAACAAACAAATGAACAAGCAAAATAAAGTCTTTCCAAGTGTGAACAGGTAAAATATTGAAAAACAATCAATTCTGGGCGACCTAGACCAGCAATTACCACCAGTCGCGCCGTCTTCTTCGTCAACAAAACAGTCAGCCTCGACAAAACAGTCAGCCTCGACAAAACAGTCAGCCTCGACAGTCAGCCTCGACAAAACAGTCAGCCTCGACAATGTCGTTTTCTATTCATTAACAGAACGAACAGCACGCCGTGCCTCGAAGACAATTCTCTCGGGAAAGACGTCTAAACAATGGTGGCTTGCATAACATTTAACTCCAGGAGCCTTTGTCATCCTTCTAGGCGTCGTGGTTTTTTAATTTATCCGCTGTTATTTTCCCAGACCAATTCTTTTCCCATCTCTCTTTGGCACCGGTCTATTTCCGTTCAGTCATAGCTGTGACAGGTTGACAGCATGCTTCCTAGTGTAATTTTCCACCTCCCGACGAACAGATCAGACCTGATTGGTGGCTAGTCGGAAAATACACTGGCCTCACGTAATGGCATTGTCTAAATAGGTGTGCTGTGATTGCGAGTCCAATAAAAGTCTAAATACGTAATAATAATCAAAATAAAAATACGACTTTTATTTACCCCCGTAGGGAAATTGATTTACAATGTCATACAATGTTATACATCTCATTCATATTACAAACACATAGAATGATACACATCATACATGTAAATGTACTATTTTTCCAATAGGCCTTGAATGCAAAAAAAAAAAAAAGGCAAAACATGATGTCCACTCGGAGGGCAACGGGCTGACAATAGATTTAAGCACTTTACAGCAGTCACTCACTCAACCTCTCTACAACACTTAAAAACGGCTTTAAATAATTGTTTAACTCCACAGTTTAAAATAATTATTGTTTAACTCCACGTCTAAATGGTGGAAATTTTGCGCCTCGTCAAAAAATATAAGCTCATACACGAATCCTAGTAGCGTGATTCTTATTAACAGTGGTCTTGGATACAACGGAACCTTGCTTATAACGGCATAATTTTAATCCTCCCAATTCTTTTCCCTTCAGTCACATATGAACGGAGGCGAACTGTCATATTTTATGTCCCTTTTTATTCCTTCCATCCTAATTCATGTTTAAGACGGGACCTCGCTTTCAACGAAGCTTCGGCTAGACCAGCGAAAATCCGTGTATCCCGATAATTCCGTTGTATCGTAGATCTAATGTGCCGTACTATTGGTCAGATCAGAGCAATAATTTATACACTGTATATTTATATTTTTTTTCTTCTAAATTATTTCATCACTGCGATCTATCACGTATCCACATCTGAATTAATTTTAGAGTACAAAACTGTAGCACCATATCAACGATTTTTCTAGTCTCCTCCCATCCCCCCCTCTCCTTTTTTTTTCCAATAAAAAACACCAGAAAAAAAATCTCCAATTTCAGGTGACTTCATCTACTCTCGAGATACATTTCATTCACACTCATATTCCCACCCCGATGCACAGACATCACTACCACCTTCACGTCACTGGAAACTAAACGGTTTATTTGGCCATTTAGCTTCCTCAGCCGGCCGGAAGAAATAACTGATGTCTGTCGATATTCCGCGGCTCCGAGCTGCCCCCAACAACATTAGGCCAAATCAGGGAATTCTCTCACGTCGCAGAAAAGCCAGGATGAATTCCATGACAGGGTTTACCAACGACAAAATAAAAACTAAATCCTAGGAGGATCTGGCGGCAGAAGGTTGGAGATGGTGGATGATAAGGATTTTGGAGGAGGTTAGACGGGATGCGCCCCTCCCTCCCCCCCCCGGNCCCGGGGGGGGGGTGTATAAGGGGACAGTGGAGATGGTTAGCTGCGGTTTTTAACCCCTACGTTACGTCGTGTGTCATGTTTTTCAAGCGCTGATATCGCCATATTACCATGAACTTATTGGCCTATGCGTAGGAATAGTTCATTATACTGTATAGGAAATAGGACGTATGGATACGGGTACATCGGATACGATACAGGAATGCTACTTGCAGGATACACTAATACGTCTTAGAGTTGTCTATAACAACTAGCAAGGACGTATGGTGCGCAAGGGTTAAGATCACAGGAGATGGAACCAAGCCATGGACAAACGGAAAAATAAAAATAAAAAAAAATCTTGAATGCAATGCATTTGTACAAAAGCTGGGGAATCCTCGTCAGTAGTTAATGGACGGATCCCAGCCGAGTTTTAGACCGAAGCACTCACTATGAGGCTCTACCAGGCAATGAGAGCTTTGGTCTTTACCGAGGTAAGAAAAAGTCCTTTAAACAGGCACACTGATGAGATTTCTTTTTCTCATGTACCTGCATATGAATAAAGCTCTATCTTGAATCATTATATTGTTGATTTTTATAAGTTCATTATTTTATTTGTAAACACTGAGAGTCAGCTATGATGCCCATGAATACTACTGTACGCTGTAACTCCTCTATCAATTTAAAGACAGTGTGGGTAATCTCCCTATACGACAATAGTGTGATCCCACAAGAACGTAGTGTCATTTGTGACGTGGTTTACTAAACACATGAATGCAGGAGTGATGTAGTACTTGACATGGGATGGGATTATCTTGATGTCGCCGCTAGAGGAGACAATTCCTTTGATCTTTTTCGAAAAACATCGTGCTGAGGTGAGAAAACAGTGTCAACGACAATCATTTAAAAAATGAAATTAGGTTTCGCCTGAGTTGGCCCCATCCCTCGATTATGGCGGGCAACAGGACATGAGATAGGTTTCCCTGAACGTTAACGCCGACGAAGCAGTTGCCCTAGCTCCAGCATTCTACTGCCCGGCAATACTTTAACCCCACTTCATTTTCACCAGCTTCAAATCCTACTGCTCAATGCTGACCTTAAATTGCATCAGGCTGTTCTATTTTCATCTTTTAGGAATACTTTTATAATCTCATTAATTCCGAATGAAAAATAGAAAAGCGTGACAGAACGGTGAAATCTGGAGCGACAGAGTAAGAGGCATGGCGTATTGAATTATTTTGTTATAATATTTAAAAAATGTATTTGTATTTTGTTACTAGAGGTTCTGTAAATACATTTGAATTGGCCACAGTGCCTATAATAAACACTGAATTATAATCAAGTGATAAAGAAAGCAGTGTAGACGATGGTGACGCTGCTAGTGAAAGCGACAGACGGGGGTTTGGGGTTTGGCTGTGAAGGAAGGCGCTACCGAAATTAAGAAGATACAATTATAAAACAATAAAGGGGAGCGGCGGAGGCGAGAGAGAGAGAAGGGCGAAACGACATTCCACGCTGAAGAATTTGGAAAATCTCCATAGACAGAGAGCAGAAATGAACTAGTCATCCTAAGATACTTACCCAAAATTTACAGGCAAGCACAGGACTTAATCATTATCTAAACCTTCGATATATTCGGCCTCAAACTGCCTAATGTCCCAAGATACTCGTCGGAAATTACCGAGATACATCATGGAAGTATTACCTAAACATTCGATGCGGTAGGTCTTCGGATGTCTTGCCTCCAAATCTTACTTACCACAACTTAGACACACAAGGGAATTACTGTTTGTTAACCCTCTAGTACCCAGCGTATCAGATCTGATACATTTCGTGGAACAAAGAAAAAGCAAACCAAGATTATCAACCCACCATAATAGTGTGAAGTCGCATGAGCGGGCATTAGCCTGGATATGAGACTTATAAACCGCATTATTATTATTATTATCATCATTTTGGTGCTTGTTCCAGCATAGTGGATCCAGAAGTGATCCAAAAACTGGAGCTCGGACTTTTTGTGCCACTGTAAAAAGGGCTGGGCACTAGAGGGTTAACTAGATCTTCGATGCATAGTACCTAATGTCCAACTTGTACATAGTCCAGCGTTTTATCCTGACAGCGCGATGGCGCCCTATAGTTTCAAAATCCTCCCTAAAAATACACTGAAGGCGCATCGATCTCCCTTTCTTTCCCGCACTCCAAAGCTTGCATTACTTGATAAAAACCTAAAATCTCTTCAAGAATTTACATAACCCCCCTCCCCCTCTCCCTCCACCCGTCAAATTTATGACAGGGGCAATGTCTCCCACAACTCATACGACGTGGAGAAAACTGCATAACCTCAACATAACCAATAATTTTTTGCTCCCTGCCTGCCACGAGACAACTACAGATTTTTCGGGGATGTGAAATGACTGTCTTGCTGCAATTTCTGCACAGACTGAAGTCGTCACGGGGGTTATCGTTGTTCCAAAAACGTCAAAAGAGCACATGTGTCTGGTAGAGGGATTATGGGTCCTCGTGCACACAATGAGTGGGGCTAAGATGACAGGAAGAATAACAGTAAGCTCGTTAGTTTCATAGTTCGCAACTCCACGAGAGTATGAAATAAATTTTCAATTAAGCGGATGGTGCAGTTAACCGGCACAGCATGATCTGGGGCTTGGCATAGCACAAATGAGATTCTGCGCATACCTATGCAAATGGAGCACAAGCATGGATAAAATCTGACTGATGAACTTGGAAGAGTATATTGCGGGCACCAACAGAATTGCAATATTAACTGATGTTTGCGATTATGCAGCGTTGCCTGGTGCATTTAAATGGCACATTATGCTTCAGGCTTTGAAATAGAACAGTTGATTCTGCGTATATGTGCAACTCAACGACAGCATGGAAAACCCAGTGAAGTTTCAGTGAGGCACATAGAGGAGTATACTGTGGGTGTCAACAAACTTGCAATTAACTGACATTTCAGTTATTGAGAGTTGTCTGATGCATTTAAGGGCACATTTATGTTTTAGGCCTTGATAGAGAACAGTAAAGATTTGCGCATCTGCGCAACTCCACGAAAAAAAAAAAACATGGATGAAGTTTGAACGAGGTACTTGGAAGAGTGTACTGTGGGCGTCAACAGACTTACACTAAACAGGCATTTCCGATTATGCAGAGTTGCCTGCAATCTGAAACAGCCAGACACTGTGTGTGTGAGTGTGTGAATGCCAGCTCTGATTGCTGTGAAGACCCCCAAACACGCTGCGAATCTCACATCTCCACTTGTACCGGCCTAATCCATTGTGATGCCTGTCTCTCAAGGCGCGTCATCTTCCTGCTGCCTCTTCAGCCCGAGAGCTCTTCTCTCTTAGACAACCGACAGTCATTACCGCCTCCATGGCAATGTACACAATCCCCTCCTTTCCCCTATCTTTTCCTTCTTCTTCTTCTTCTCCTTCATCATTCCTATCGTCTTCTTCTTTTCTCTCCTCTCTCTCTCTCTCTCTCTCTCTCTCTCTCTCTCTCCCACACACGCGGCCAGTGGTTTACAAGTCATAGTCAGAAACTGAGGACTGTCATGTTTAAGGTTTGTGTGTTCGAGTTCGACTCTTGGGCCGAGCGGTTTACGTGGTGTTCTTGAGAAAGACATTTCTCTCCCCTTTCCCCACTCGACTCAGATGTAAATGAATACCTAGCTTCAGAGTTTGGGGGAAGGGGAGTTGAGAGAGACTAAGGCGCTGCACTGCGATCGATTAGCAATGACTTTGCTAGGTGTTTCATTTGGGATATTATGTATTAATATGTATGATGTGTACTATTCATGTGTTTGTATTATGAATGAGACGTATAGCATCTCATTGTGTGACACAGTAAACCAGACACTACAAGGTCCATAAAAGTCCAATTACCTTCCCACTCCTCCCATATACAGATAACATCCATCTATCTCTCGAATAAGTTTCAAGCATGCTTGATAATTCTGTGAATGACCTTATAAATACTTATACGTGTAAATCTAGCGGTTTTGCTTGGACATGCAAAGAAAGTTCTGTGTAAATTGCGTAGATCATTTTGAAATAACGTGTGGGTATATTGCAAATTATGCTTAATATGAAACCATTTTCAGTATCTCATCTAATTCGTAACACGCAAGATTCAGTATAATAATTATCCTTAGGCTGAAGGACTTTCTGAAACCTCGTCATTTCTCACTCCCCTCCTCTCAAAAAAAAAAAAAATGCACGAGAGCTGAGCGGATGTCATAATTCAATACGGGCATTTTTTATTCGTGTCATAAAACAGCCGTGGGCACGACTCATTACAGTCAGAGAAAGCCTGGGCTGAAGCCAAACTGACAGCTTGTACTATAAAGGGAGTTACTTTCGCAGCGTTGGAGACAAGTGCAAATCAAACGGATACCTGAGATGCAGACCGATCCAGCCCACACAGATTCACTTTCGAGAAAATCGCATTTGAAAGTTTTGTGCACTTCAGGTACAACCGGTCAATATCGATGGAGGATGCCATCCTTAGCACGCTTGCAAAAAAAAAAAATCTCATTTTTTAAAAATTTTTTGGGTTAAACCGGTCTGCTTACAAAAGTCCGCTCGGTTTTCCGCAGCACGAAAAAACACACCCCGTCATCCCTACTTATCCACTAAAAATCGGAGATACTGACTGTTGACACCAAACATGTTGCGAAAGGGATTGGATTCCAGTCTATTAATGTTCTCCAGTCTGGAGACGTTGTTAACATTGATACAGTCGATGTCACTTAAAGCGTTATTTTGGTAGACACAGAATACTGTAAAAGGTGTCATGAACAAGGATGGTGCGTCTAAAGGCACATTTTCACTTCCTTTAGTATACATCGGGTCTCCTTTACTTTCATATTAAAACAAACTAACAAACAAACAAGCACACACACGCGACACGCAAACATACACACACAAAAACACAAACTTTATTTCAAAGTTTTAAGCACCTTCAACAACTCAGGACATATGCACATGAAATTTGGCAGGTATTACTAGTAGATAGATACTGTCTGCTAAAGGTGCAAATTTAAATAATTAGATGCTTGGGATCTGCCACAACTGAAAAATTAAAAACAACTGTCTAACAACAGTATGCCTATCGTGGGTCTAGCACACTGCTTCCCGCATGTCATTAAAATTTATGAATTGCAGAAACTTGCAACATAATGATTCTATAGATTATATCTGTCTGTTATTACCCTCACAATCCTATTCATTTTTTTTCCAAGTCTTTAAGGTTTTGTTTTTTTTTAATTTAGTAAGCTTGAATTTAGAGGGTCAATTCTGACTAAGTTTTGCAGTTAAGCGAAACCACGCTATTAGTTGGTATCGACTGTCTCATGTTACCGATCCAGGTTATGAAATCAGTCTGGTTACAGCTGTTGTCGAGACTCGATCAACTGCTGCTGCTGCAACTGCAAAAGCTGGTTGACATGCCCCTGGCAAATACTTGTTTCTCTCCACGAGACTCGCGACTCCCCTCCCTGTCTCGCTTTGCATCCCCCTCTCACCACACTCCCTCCCTCCTCCGAGGAGTTATCGTGTTCCTAACTTGACCACAGTGCCACTTCAATTATGACACATGATTGACAGGACGACGGGGTTGACTCACGCAAAACATATTTTTACCTCCTTCCCCCGTACCCCATTTTCACCTCTCTCTTTCCCCCTTGCACACCCACCCAGCCTTGATAAATGAAACTCTGTCTGCCTCTTTTCAAGACAGGAAGTCTGTGTGGTCAACTGTAAACATGGACACAGACTGACTGCGGGCTAGAAACAGGAGTGTCTGCTCCATCAGAGACTTTCTATAACGGGATTAAAAACCTGGCAAAGCAGATCTCGCGCATGTAGGTCAAGCGGAATGACGGCGGTAAACAACAGAAAAGATGGCGGCGGCTACATGTAACTACATTCTTGATATTTTTTTCTTCTTCTGTGTGTGTTTGTGTGTGAGGGGTTCATTTTACTGTATTATATACTGGCTGTCTTGTAGGCTGTCTTGTAAAGTTCTTCTCTGCCTCAGTCTTCCCCTCCTCCTCCCCAAACCTATGTCTGCGATCATGAACTCTGTAAATGTTGCTCATATAGAGATCGCGTGGTTAACCTCTCGATAAGCTTAAGATTTAGACCGAAAGCGGGTCAGTCTTAGACTATCTCTTAGCCACCACTCCCAAAATATGTACTATTCTCTCTTATATTATCCCCCCTCCCCCCCAACCTAATAACAATTTGACCAATTAAGAGCTCTCTATTGTAAGACACCCATGCTTTTAGCTAATAACGGGCAGGATCGTTTCTGAATATCGATAATTTTAAATACTCAACACTCTCGATGTTGTATCAAACTTCAGGCTCTCGAATTTCAATACTTTCGATATAAAACCTAAATTGCCAGGGGCATAAAGATACGGAGAGATATCGGAAGGCCTCTTCTCTACTGAGTATCAAATCGAAATAAATGATTCTTCCAAATAGACAGAGCAAGNATTCTGTGCTCTGCTATTTACAGATTTACAGTAATGAGAGAGAGAGAGAGAGAGAGAGAGAGAGAGAGACACACACACACACACACACACACACACACACACACANCACACACAAAACTATTCTGTGCGCTGCTGTTTAATCCTGTTACAAAACGCCTTCTTTCTCTCTCCCCTCCTCCCCCTCTCAACCACCACCCCCCTCATGACACACACCCATCCCGATTTCCCCAAATTTTGACTTGATAAATTAACCGGCACTTGTAGTGTGTGCGTGATTACTCACAAGCCAGCGTCATTGATCTGCAGCCTGGACGAGGGCTGTAATATAAACACGTGCCATCAACACTAATAAATGAGCCCT
>JAWQUT010000312.1:696335-706935 GCA_033807755.1 Ellobium chinense
GGGAGGGAGAGGAGAACGGAGGAAGAATGAGAGAAAGAAAGAGGGAAGGAAAGTGACAGAAAGAGACAGACGGAGAGAGGGAGAAAAAGAGAGAGAGAAAGAGAGAGAATAATCCATAAGACGGATTACCAACCTCAAATCCTGAGGCGTTCGACCCGAAGGCATTATGAGTAATTAGACCAGGTCACAACTAGCAGACAACCTATTGATTTCTTCACCAGGAAGTTGTTCACATGAGGAAAACATTTCGAAAAAAAAAAATCCGTGTGAGCTATAGCTTAAGATGCCTCCCGTTTCCGTTAGGTTACATCAAAGCAACGAACTCACTACGACTGTGATGGTAGAGTCTACTTGAAAATGAACTGTCTCCTTACACAGGGTCTGTGTATTCCAGTTAAGACAGCCTGCATTTTCACTGTGGTGTCTCTCGCAGAGTTATACATAAATTTTCAACGCAAGACTTAAGGTCATTTTCATCACTTTAAAAGAAATGTAAAGACTGACACAAAAAAAAAAACCAACAAAAAAAAAACCAACCAAAAAAAAACAAAAACGATTAATGTCAGTCGTAAGTAACCTTTACGTGGACACAACAAAGACTGCTGGAGCACTGGTGATCGGCACATGTTTGATCTTGGGTACTTTTAAAATTTCAGTTTGGGAAATGGTGAAACCTTAAAGCCACACCATTTGTTTAACGAAACTCAAGGCTATAAGTATTTTTGCACAACTAAATACTTAAATGCACAAATCCTGCTCATGATGTAAAGCAAACTTCAGATCTGTTGCTGTATGCATAATCCATACGTTACTTAACGCACTGTATTAACTACAATGAACACTACTAATGTTTTGGGAGTTTCCCGTGGTTACCGCAGTGCGTTAACTAACCTAAGGATTATGCATACGGCCACTGATTATTAGTTATAACAGAGTGATTGATGAGACTGGGTTTGGTAGCCATGTTCAAATCAGGTTTTAGTTTTTTTTGTTTTTTAAATGATATGAACTGCAAAATTAAATGGTGTAAAACTATGGGATCTCTGTATCTTGCACAAGATATCGTGTAACCTCAATACTGGGTACTCATGTCATAAGTGTATCTCATCAACAAAAATGAGTTTCACATTTACACGCTCATTATTTTGCAATCATTTCATTATTCAAGTGGACCTAGATCATATGTACACTTTCTCCATACATATAAGGCATACTTATCATCAAGGTACCACAACATACTCCAGTTCTGATTATTTCTGCTATGAAGTGAGCAAAGAAAGTTTCGGAGAATTAAAGTGATGGGATTCTGGAAGTGCACCATTCACTTTCAAAGCCTGACTAAATCTGATAGCACTATATGGTCAACAGGGTTTCCAGGAAATATTTTTTTAACAAATTCCTATTATTTTTCCAAGGAGTCTAATACTTTCACCTTAAAAGTAACATAACTGAAACCATCAGAAGACAATCTTTGTTGCATGAACTTAATCTCAGTTCAGCAAGTTTTTTTCACTCTAGCAGAGGCACAGAAGAGTAGCTTCATACTAATGAGTTACTTGTCATTTTTGCTGTTTCCAAGTATTTTCCAGAGTTCAAATGTCAATAGCAATGTTCCATGATTTTTTTTCCCCAGGTTTTCCAGGTCTGTGGCGACACTGCTGAAAGATTTCCTCTGTCTGAAGCCTGAGTTCTTACTTCAAGAGCTTCTTCTGCTGAAAACAGCGATGGGACATTGCTAGGATTATGTAAAGACATATAACTAGTACTCATCCCACAACCCCTTCCCTCACAGAAAAGTGTTGTAAAGTGTGTACTCACCACGGGCTAGGCTCCCCTCTAATGTCTCCACCTTATGCTGCAGGTCACTGGATATTATCACACACAACTGGATCAATTGGAGTCTGGGGACAGAGCACACATAGGAACATTCTTATTGACACACTGAAATTTGAGGTAAGTTATTGCTTATTACTGCCTTCCACATGAACATTTCAATCCCACCCTTATTTACCTTCTCGAGGGGTTAATGCTATAATGTCATATCTGCAAGAATGCTGTTTTGAGATAAATGAATTTGAATTTTTGATGAAAGCTGTGAAATCAGAGATTCCTTTGTATGGCTACACTAGGTTTTTTTGTGATCTGTACACACTAATTTAAGCATTTGAATCGCCTCAGTGTTGCAGATATTCTAGTTTATTTGAAAAATCACTTATGACAACCAAAAAGCTGAATATTTTGCAGATATGACATTCTTGCTTTCACCCCTCGTTCTAGTACGAACACCTATTCTACGAATAGAACATAAGGTAACTACTACTGTGGAGCATGGACAATACATACCATCTGAGACTGACCAAAAGTGTACTTATTAACAGAAATATGTATTAACCATAAATGTACCCTTATAGAAGAAAAATCAGGACCAAAACTAATGTAGTCAGTATCCATGTTTATGTACATAGCATGTCCACATCAGATCGGTTCCACTGTAAATTAAGATTCTCTGCTAAATGCAGTGAAATAGCAGCATAATGAACCAGTGTGCACTACTCATCAATGAAATGAATGTCGACGCAGGGACACCACTAGACGGCTACATTTACAGGTTTACCCACTGATATGGTGTTTGATGGTTTCACACTGCATGGCATAATTAATCTGAAATTTTAACCTCATCCATATAAGGGAGAAATGTGGGAAGTGTTGCCAATATGCCAAAATATTATTAATGAAATCTTGCACCTTTGGTAAGCGGACATTGATGCTAAACCTCTTTTGCTGATTTTCATGCAGGTTGATAAGTTCCAACCGAATTTTATGTATAGCAGGTTTTCATGGCTCATGCGTAAAATGGCAGACTTTATGACAGTGATGTTACGTGCAATCACTATCGAACATTTATGTAACTCATGCTGGCTACTGGTAGTCAGTTTGTAAACACTGACTGAAGTATGTTTTTTGGATAAAAACTGGTGCACTTTGTTACAAACACAATAAAATAAGGAGCTAGATGTTGGGACTTAGAAACTCTTTCATAAGAGCACCAGTGTTGTATCAAGAGTTGTTGTAAAAAACCTGCGTGACTGCGTATAAAAGTTACTGGAAAACACAACTTATTTCATTCACTACCTTCTCCATTATTCCAAAGACACACAGTTAAACGGAGCTGACTATAATACCAAATGAAATGCTTCTGATCCCAGTAGTCATACCGGTGAACAAGCTTTTGAACCTGGTCCAATGCCTCGGTCTCCTCTCTTGCCAGTCTTCCTCCCTGACTGGCTGTGTGCAGTAGGGCCACTCTATGACTAGCCTGTGGGTTAAATGTCAGATCCCACGGCTGCTCATCCAGGAGGGTAAAGGCTGAAATAAGGAAATGTAAACACTGCAATCTGATGCCATATAAACTGCACAAGTCAAATCTTACAACAATGAGAAAATAGCAAGGCAAAGATCTGCCAGACATCACCATGCATTAACTATCATAAAAAGGAAATCATTCAAATATAGGACATGATTCCCTAGATTATGACCTGTTTGTGGAGTATAAGCTACCACTGCTTGCTGCTGCCAACCTACTTTTAAACAATGCCTCCTGAATATGCTCAGCATTCCATGGAAATTTTGATATGCAAATCATAAGTAAAAAAACAGCATTTCATTCTAACTGTGAGAACACTTGAAAGATTTCTGAGTCTTGATATGCGGTGTCACATGTTTTTACCACCATCTCTAAGCCAAAAGATTGCAAGACACCAAAGCTTACCACAGAACTATGTAACCAGCTCACCTGCAGGGCTCTGGATAAACACTGTATCTAGCACACTCTTCAACTGCTTCCAGGTTGAACTCTCCGATATGTGCTTCATGCATTTAGTGACCAGAGAGGACACGTGGCCCACCACATTTCTTATCTCTTGGATCTCCTGTTCCCCACTGCACAGTGAAGCCAGCCTGGCATGCAGGTCGGGGGTGACTGACTCCAGCCAGTCCTGAGCAAGTAGCCAGCTCTGCTCTGATTGAAGGGATGAGAAGATGATGGCAGCTGTCTCCAACTGGACCTTGGACACTGGGCTGACTGGACTGACAACAGAAGAAAATACAAAATATGCTGAATTATTTCATTGTTTTCTTTGTGAAGCATGGCAGCCCATGGTTACTGTTGTGAATTCAAATCTGAAGGTTGTCCATTCAATTTCCACCATGGGCCACCTTCATGAAGTATTTAATTCACATTTTCCTCAGTCCATCTATCTGTGAAGTGGGTACCTAGCCACAGCAGTGAAGCACTGGCCACTAGCAGTGAAGCATATTATCATGTGATTAACACTTGTAAATCATAGCATCTCCCTGGGAGCTTAAAAAAAACATAAGTGACCTGGTCTGCTGGGGTAATAACAGTGTGGAGTTACATGAGCAGGCATTAACCTAGAGATATATGCATAAGTGTGTACCATTATTTTCACAAACTGCTGCAAGTTAATCATAATCAATAGCAAGAAACATATGACAGATACTGCAGGTTGTCACAGTGAGGTGACAGTAATCACTGTATGAATGAAAAGGTGTCCGTGCCTGTCGTACCCTCACAGCCACAAGCAAAAACTGGAGAGTTAAAGGAGACCGGGTTTACTGTAGCAGTCGAGAAATACAGGACCTCACAATAATGGCAAGTAAAGATCCTTCAACCTTCAACTGCACCATGGAAAATGCACTAAAATCTAAGTTGAGTTTGGTTCATTATTAGCCATTCCAGTAAGATGCCCTTATATATCTGTATATATTATACAGTCAATCGCTCTTCAAAACATTTAGCTCATACCAATACAACCATTGCAGTCCAACCAAAGTAATTCAAGCCCATATCAATATGGGTTTTAAAATGGTCAGTTGGCCAGCTACATTCCTTCTTATCCTCGACTTCCAGAGATGTCTCATATTGTTTTTTGATGGCACAGACTTGCTCCAGAAAGCTGGCCATTTTCTGCAAATCTGTGGCCTCATTTCAGAGATGGTCTCATCTGGCCAAACTTGCTTCTCCTCATTTCCCACTTGTCCAGTATGTATAGTGAGTCTAATCCTTTCTACACCCACCTTGGATCTGCCAAGTTTCAGAAGGAAGACCTGGCCTTTAAGCAACAACGCCCAGGTTCTGAGCCTGAAAATTTGTCTTTGTCTAAATACAGAACTGGCAACTTGTGTAACTGGTCTGGATATAGTTCACACTATACTTCTATCTCTCTTTCTACACTACAAAATGGTTATAACACATAACTATAACATGCAGTCAGTCCTGTTATCAGCTTTTGCTTGTTCAAGAGTACGGTTAAGGCAGTCCATGTAGAAGACTTTCTCACTACATTGTCAACAGGGTATTCCTGTGTGTCTTCTCATCACCACCCTCAATCTTAACAATGGGATCATTTTGCACCTCTCTATAGATTGTGTTCCTGCCTCATAATAAAAACTAGGAGATGGATATGTCAGCCACATGCATGGGATCAGGCAAACACTGACATCTCCCCATATCATTATCCTGTTGGTAAAATAGGTCCCTGGCTATCGACAATGAAAGATATGACAGTGATCAGTACCTGTAAACGACAGCACTGCTATATGCCACCCCCGAGGAGCTGAGAAAACCATGAGTGACTTAGCCCATCAGGTATTAACAGTATGAAGTCACATATATCCTCCTAGTCTCTGTATCTACCTAATGTGAATACATGTACATGCGTTGCACCTACCTGTGTATCTGTGCCACCCTCTGAATAACAGAGAGTAGTAACCTGCCACTCTCTTTAACCCTGGTCATGCAGCTTGTCTCCCCTGGCTGTGGGCGGATCAAGGCCAGAACAGGGTCAGGGTCACCGACTTCTTCAGGTAGATTCCCCAAGTGCTGTGACACAACAAGTCTTGCAATCTGCACATGAATACAGTATGACATGATACAAGTGTTTCTAATTCAATGAAATGCACATTCTGAACTAGGCATCATGGAAATTTATGAAGGAATAACTGGGCAAAAGATTTGGAGAGAGTTTACTGCTAGTCTTGTGATGCCTTTTCTGATGAATTTATTTGACATATTCATATTATTGTGATACATGTTTATGTGACAATTGATCCAGATAAGGCCCACTGAAGCCATACTGGTCATCTTCAAACTCAAACCTTGCACTGGTGACAGAAAATCAAGACGTTGTCACTGTCAGTAATCCAAAGCTGTTGAGGTAATACACCTTTTGCTTGCTGTTTTTCAACAGTTATCAGTGCAGACCAATATAGCCACAGAAGATTTCATGTGAGGATGGAGAAGAGAAGTGGGTCTCTGATGCTCTGTGGAGCCTAGCACTAGAAGCAATGATCACTGAACTTCACAGGGAGAGCTGCACACTAGGCACCCTCACAATATATGATAAAAGGATATGATAAGTACCTGCTTGCTTGTGGAATTTCCCTTGCTGCTCACATACACATCCTCCACAGCATGTGACATGGCCTCCTTCAAGCCAAATCCCCTCCTTATCAGCTGAGCATACATGCAGGCTGCTTGCAGAAGGTCGCTCAATGCTGGCTTTTCACTGAATGGTAGCTCCGCCTTTAGTGCAGTGTGCAGAGTTGTTAACCAATCACTGAGACTAATCTCCTGTAGCCCCACCTCCCTCAGCATAGCAGAGATGTCATGTTTGCTGTAAGGACCACCCTCATCCTGAAATATTGTTCATTTAGTGCAGGTCAAAACCAGTAATCAGTGCCGGACAAAACCGTTAAAGAGCTTAAAACCACTTTTGACAGAGAAAGTTGATTCAAAAAATCATTATTTGGACTAGCAAAGGGTGTCCTGACACAATGTGAATCATTCTTGTTCCTCTCCATCTCAGTATGTTTCTGATTTCTGGTCATTTTAGTGTTTTAAAATTCATACGCTTAAAAATGGTGTGGCATTTTTCATAATAACAGTATTATCTAAAAATAAAACATCAGACATGCTTACTTGACAAACTTGTATCTAATTTTCTTTCAAAAATTTGTTTTCAAGCATTGTGAATCTTCAACATAAAGTGATACTCAAAAAGGTCACTTGTCTATTCTTGGCTGCTTCTTTCTTTCTCAGTGTCTAATATTTTGAATTTACATATCTACATGCCATACACCGGCTCAACCTAACACCTACATAACTTCACTTAACAATTGCTCTAACTCCATGAATTGCTAAGTCAGCCTCTGTCCAGATTCTCATTTAATGTTAAGAGCATGAGTCTAGTTGTTAGTCTAATGGGTGACCTACCTCCCCCAGCATGTATATTTCTATTCCTCTGTTTCTCATAGCCCTGGAAATTTCTCCCAGGCGAGGGTCCATGGCAAAAAACAATCTGGAATAGAAAATGATAAAACTTATCCCACATATTATGTTAACAAAACATTAACACTTCATACAACCATTCACAAAATTTCTATCATTCTGATATAGGCATGTCATGGTCACAAAGACAAACACAAAACACATTACAACATATATAATTAACTCCTCTATGCACCAGGAATATTTTTTTTCTTTTTTTCTATGCCTAAAGCTTCTCATTGTTCTCACACATATAGCTCAAGACAATATATTGACAATACCTGTTGCTTTATTTTCTGGAATGCTGAAAGCATCAACTGAATCCATATTATGTCTAGATTTAAAAATTCTCTTCATGCCCCTAACTATACCTGAAATCAGGGTGGGGCACCACTGTTACAATCTCTCCATCTACTGTCCCTCTCTCATTGATGGTGAGCACACCTCTTGGCTCCAACAATGCATTCAGTCTGTCCAACACAGAAGCACTGAAAAGAAACAGCACATACATTTCAAAGAGGAAATATTTACACATCTATGGTTTTTCATTGTTATTCACCTGTTTGTTTACCTTGCTGCTATACAACAATTTTGAGAGGGGGGGGGGGGGGGGGGAAAGAATAAAAAAGCTATAGAAGCAAGAATAGCTATATTCCCAATGTCCCAACCTAAACCCATCATCAGCCTCTCAAATCACAGCTAACAGCATGTAGCAACATGCCATTGCCAGGCACAGCCATTATAGATTCTGTTCTTCACCCATATACCACAGTTGTGGTCTGGGTTTCAGATAAATAAACTTGTTAATCTTGTAGTCGTTATTAAACTTGTTAAGACACATCAAAGAAAGACAATGTGATTCGTGTGGAGACATAAAAGGTATGTGTTAGTAATGTCATTTATCGGAAAGATTTTTCATCTTTATCTTGTGGGAATGGTGGAGGAAGAAACAAGAATACACAATTTTATTATAAAATTAGTTCACATACACTAAATCCTAACTGCTGCAAGGCTTCAAAAGCCATGAATTAACTATGGTTAGATTACAGATACATGTATACTCTTTGGACTGGTATAACAGGTCCTTTGTCATGTGTGGCTTCCACTGCTAGTACAGCCTACCACTTACTGTTGGTGGCAAATTTCACATTCTATTTACAACAAATTTCATTATATTAATGATTTTTATTTTTATGAGAAAACCATGATAATTGATATGGTAAACTATCAAGTGCTTTATTTTTCAAGAGCAGCGGTAGATTTTGATATCACAGAATCTATATAGCCCCATTCACCTGCAAAAATTGACATTGTCAATCAAAAGCCAGTGACCATTCTTCAATGCCTTGACCAACACACTATCCACCCACTCAAAGGCTCCACCCCCAACTCCTGGTTTCATGTTGGAGATCGCAGTTGACAGCTGGGAGAGACGGAGCTTCAGGCATTCCAGTTTTTCTGTAAAGATTACCAAAAAAAAAATGTCCAGTAGCCATAAAATTTCTGCTGATTGGCAGAAGGGATGGTATGCTGAGGGCAAATGCAACCCTCAACCGACATGTAGCTCAAAAACAACTTCCCAACAGCTCATAACAATATCTCTACTTCTCCCTTTATATGTTGAAATTTCATACCTGTACAGATAAAATTTGCACTTACTAGCACAGCTTTCCTATTAAAATTGTATCAATTCACTTACTATGAAATTACCATTACATTCTTGCCTCCCCTGCAAAATTTTTAAGATGCAAGATATGGGAGCATTACCTGTACTTCTTAGCATTATTTCTATACATAGCCAGAAGTGCTGAAAATTCTCTGCAGACTTTAGAACATTGGAAACAGAAAGGTAAATAAATTATTTACATCTATATCACTATACTACTTGTCATTCCCATTGCAAACTAATCTATAGGGCTCTGAAAAGCCTTGACACTTCATCACTTTGCATTGAAAACAGTAAGTTCTATCCAAAACAAAGACTCCACTGACCTTGAGATGAAAGCCCTATTTTGTCCAGATGAACCAACACAGTCTGTAACTGCCTCACGTGCTGAGACAAAAGTGTCACAACCTCTTGGCTACTCAGACCCTCAGCTGCGAAACAAATAGCACAGAAAATTTACTTTCTGCTGTTGCTGCTGCGCTGCCTAATGACATCTCCAATTATTTTTCTGGCTATGAGAAATACAAAGGAAACATCTTCACGTCTAAGAATA
Organism: Ellobium chinense; assembly: GCA_033807755.1. NCBI lineage: Eukaryota > Metazoa > Mollusca > Gastropoda > Ellobiida > Ellobiidae > Ellobium > Ellobium chinense. The sequence continues at coordinate 705,903 of JAWQUT010000312.1, forward strand.
AAGAACAAATATGACAGGTCGACATCACATGATTAAGTATTTGTACACAAAATTATGGTTCATCTCATTTACCATTTTGTCTCTAACAGATGCATGAAACTGAGCTGCAATTTCAATTTGGTCAATAAGAAGTTGGAGAGCTTGAGATAAAATAGTAGGAGGAAGATTTTTGAATGAAAGAAGTAGGAAAAAACATGTCGGTGAAAATATCTACAGCAGGGTGTTGGAAGTGGTTAAAGAAAATTATGCAGTTTATAAATCTCGAATCCAGGCTAATGCCTGCTTATGTGACTTCACACTTTTATTACCCTAGCAGGCCTGATCACTCTAGGACTTCCTCTGCTTTATGGTGAGCATACAATGCTGTTGCCATTTACAGGTGCTGCTCATTCTGACAATATCTTCCACTGCCTGTAGCCAGGTACTCATTTAACAGATGGGTGGACTGAGGAAAATGTTAATGAAATGCTTTCCCAAGGCACTTACAATTTGACGGGAATCAAATCCATGACCTTTAGATCTGAAGTCCAACGCCAATATATATACAGCTTTTCATATTTATATATATAAAGGCATGAGAAAGCTATGATGAAAGTAAAGTCTCACTTGATGTAGCCAGCTGGATGTACTGTGCCATTTCCCCCTCCAGACTCTGGACAGTACATTTCTCTTTGGAGTCTCTCTCCACTAGACATCGCTTTTCCACTCTTCTCACTTCCTGCTGCAGTGTTCCTGCCACTTCCCCAACGTGCCGCCACACATCAGACTGAAAAAAAAAAAATAATCTGTACATACACACCACATCATAAAAAAACATATTTTAAGGACTGAAAAAGATAATACATGTACCTGTATAATACATCCATTCAAAAAGTGAAATAGATACTGGTATACAAAAACCTCTATACATCAATAATATAAAGTATGGCAAACTTCCATGACTAAAGAGACATAAGGAAAGCATTCAAGGACTGAAAGAGGCAGCTCAAATGTTGTAGTAGTTGTTGTTGTTTTTACTGCTGTTGTTGTTGCT
>JAWQUT010000312.1:707351-758129 GCA_033807755.1 Ellobium chinense
TGTGCCCTTAGCCATAATAAGTTATGAACTTTTTATTTATTCAGAAGATCGTCATAAGCAGATAATTTGTCACTAACGAACACTCCTTTTGTTGAAGGAAAAATCGACACTGGCGAACTTAAAACCCCAGGTTTTGCAAACATATATCTTTCACCATTTGTCTTTGATCTCATAAGCGTCATGAACACCTGCATTCTCAGAAACGAGGGGAAACGGAGAAAAAATGCGAAGACTAAACGCCATGCCATAGCCTTTGATGAAGATGTGCCTCATAATTAGACGCAGAAAGCAATTTACTGTAATCTGACAGCTAATAAAATGTTTACACAAGAATTGTATTAATAAGATCCAGAGCAGATAAAGTGCTGACGATTTAGGCACGTCCGTATGTGGCCATGGATCTTTGTGCGCGTTCTAGCACCGAGGGCGAATCTATGCTGCTGATACAAATAATCAATACTTTCGAGATTCAAACTGTCCGACTCACCAGCAATTTATATGAACTAATTCTTCTTAATTTGTTCATAATGAATGTACAAATATTTGACAACATTTATTTTTCTTTTTCTTCTGCAAATACTATCACAGATATATCTGTCAGAGAGACTAGTACTACATAAGGTCGCTTTTTTTATTGAGTGTGTGTTCTCATTTTTTGTTTTCTACAAAGAAGGCACACCATCCTCGTAGGGGTCATGTTTTAGACCAAGACAAAGACCGGACCACAGAGAGATAGTGCATAAGGCAACTAAGTGGAAGAAGAGCACAACTGGACTAATTACATCGTTCAAAGGGCTTTGGTTGGATTCCTTCTCCTGGAGATAAATACATGTATATTATTATACAAGTCCTTGTGGATACAGGCAAAACAGAATGCATTTAGACATGGCTACAGGTCCTTGAAGTCAGACGTTCCTTTCATCAAAGCATCACAGTAAACAAATGACGTTGCAGTTTTAATAGTATTTTGTCCTTCACAGTTTTGACTTAAAAAAAAAAAAAATCCTCCTCTTGGACACTGACTCATAATTATAGACAGCAGTCTATCGGTTTATACAGATGTAGGTCCATAGTACTCTGTAATCCGAAGATACATATTATCTAAAATTTACCAGGAAGCTGTAGGTGAATATTGGCACAGTTAACACGAATCTGTATCATCTCTGGTGTTTAAGTTACAACTATAAAAGCCATTTTTTTCAGTTGAAGAATAACGTATAATCTACTTGTGTTTACAGTAGCAGGTACATGTGCCATTCATATACATATACGTTCTTGTTTTAATATATGAGTCACATTTATATATGAACGATAGTCTCAGTGAATTTGAAGGTCTTTCGCCGTTAGAAAATAACATAAGACTCTCCTTCAATTGGAGTTATTTAGCCTGTACATTAAACTTGTGTTTACAGTAGCTGGTCCAAGCGCGGACGTTCTTATTTTGAATGAACTAAAAGAATGATAGTTTCAGTGACTCTGCAAGCTCTCCACTGTTGAAGATCAAATCAGGAAAGTCAATCCTTCAGCTAGTGATTACCACTGTGTATTCTCGTGTTTAAAGCATCAGTTACATCCTCATACTCTAATGTACACGGACATACGCTTCTTTGAAAACACTGTATGGATGACAGCGAATGTGTATGCTCTCCGCTGTTTAAGATAAAAACCTTAAAAGTGATTTCTTCAAATGGAAGTTAGTTGTATTTACAACAGTAGGTACGTGGGGAGACCTTAGATTCAAAAGAAACTTTTTTTAAAAAAAACGTTTAAACGCATCACATGTAGACCTGTATAAATCTAGTTGTCTCAGCGAATATACTGGCTCTCCGCTGTTCAAGATAAACCCATACACGCCCTTTTTTTTTCTCTTGCTGTTATTATACGGGAACTGTCTTTATGTTCACAGCGGTGGGTACACATGGAAACTCTGGATTCATAAAGGCAAATGAACATCTAAAAGACCACATGAACGACTGCACAGTAGTTTCAGCCAATGTGCTTACGCTCTCCGCTGTTTATTGTTGTAGAGAAGCTGAGATTATATTTCAAGCATACGAAAAGACACACATAATCTAAAATTGTAGCTGGTTTTGTTGATTTAGGTGCTATACTTTTGTCAACGTGAAAAACAAAATATATCAAAATAACTTCTAGGCAAAGTCATGAGAACCATCCGTCAGAACTTTTCATCCACGACTCAGTCAGACCTGAACTCGATTATCATTACAACTTTAGAGGCCACGAGTTACGGAGATGATAATATGGAAGGCAGCTCTGAGGTGGAAGAGTATCTGTCCAGCGAGGAAACTTTGAGAATTCAAAAGATTCTCATGTTTGGTGTCACTCCGGCCATTTCGATATTCGGTGTCGTCGGAAATATCTTTAGTATCATCATTCTGTGTAAACATGGGTTTAAAAAATGCTCCAATATCGTCTTAATTTTCCTCGCTTTCAACGATCTCGCATTCCTCGTTGGTTTTAACAGTATCCCAAAGTTTCTTTATGAGGTGGTGGACTACATCAATGGATTCAGTTACAGCGAAAGTGCTTCGTATTTTCTCTTCCTAGTGTACAACTTATGCATCATCCTCGATTATGGCTCGGGCAGCGTGTCGCTCACTCTGCCTGTCCTCATTACTTTAGAACGACTCACGGCTGTGTTTCTGCCCTTGAAGTTCCACCAGATCGTCACGCCACGCCGGACCTTGTGCGCCGTGGTATTCGTTCAGGTCTTCTGGTACGCCATGTACATCTACATGTCTTTCTGGTTCAGCTTCGACTACGAGTTCGACCCAAACTACAACATCTCCGTCGGGTTTATTCAGCGTTCACCACATTATGAGCAAAATCTGGAAGACGTGGCCATTGTGGAAGAGACCAGCATGCTACTCAGCTTGAAGATCCCGCCAGTCATCACGTTCGTCGGATGTGTCGTCATCGGCGTGAAGGTCAAGGCCGCTTCCATCAAGAGGAGGCAGATGACCTCGGCCTCGACCAAGGAAGTGTCCGCGTCCTCCAACCGGACGACCAAAATGCTGCTAGCAGTGTGCGCTGTGTACACAGTGACCTGCGCTGTGATGTCCTTGCCCACGTACATCCCTCAGATCATGTACTACGACATCAGCAGTGCGGCGCCATCCAACCTGGGCAAGATCATGTACCAGGTGATGAACCTGGCCCTGTGCATCAACAGCTCCTCCAACTTTGTGGTCTACGTCGTCATGAACAAGAACTTCCGGGACACTTATAAGTCACTCTTTGTCGGATGCTGCGGCTTACATACTAAAAAGATGTAGACAGACCTTGGACTGTCGCGATTGCGGTCCCAAATAATATTTCGACAATTTCGTCGTCTGGGCGACTGGAAGGAAAACTTCCTTCCCTAAACTGCACATCAGTATTTTTGGAACTTTTGTTCAATATCAGCGAGAGCAAGGACTTCAGTCAAGAGTCAAAAGTTGTTCCTTGCTGGATGTTTTGATTTAAGAAAAGTTATATGACTAGTGCTTCTACAAATAATATTAAAATTTTAGACATTCTTGTCCATATGACAATATGACTCACGGGAATCTTGGAACTTTCGTTGAACCGCAAATTTGTGTTTCAAGAATCAGAGCACTACATATCACGATTAAGCATCTTAGAGACACTTACAAGTCGCTCTTTGTTTGGTGTTGTGGATTACTTGTAATAAAAACACGTGTATACAGTGGGGTTCACTTTGCCCGCAGTCTCGGTTAACCTGAACGAAAAGACAATCTCTGTTCAAAGGCCCTCTTTCGTCATAGTAAAACACTTTCAGTAATCATGAAATGAATCTCAGGGAATCTTTGATAACACGCCATGATGAAAGGATAAGGTGATAAAGAAAGGAACACACGAGCCTCTACTGTCGCTGTTTATTGGCGGTCGGACGTATGAAGATTACGTTAAAAAATGCGTCAGTTAAAGGTGATGACAACGGTCATAATAGATTCCCGACAACACGCAGCTCAAATAAAAAGTACAACATACCGACCCCACGCTCGCAATAGACTATCTATTCCTCTTACTGTAAACTGTAAATGGACCACAAAACCCGCTTAACCCGCCAAGATTTTAGCCTGTCTTTTTAATTTCATATTAACAGAACTTCTACTGTATTTTGAGTGGATATGCATGTCATCTGAGGAACAATGTTCATCCTTAAACCTTGGTATCGGTTATTTAAGAATCTTGGCAGTAACACGTCGATACAAGCAGCATTCTTAAAGACACAATGAAAAGCTTTGCGGGGTGCTGGGCTCACATTACATCAGCATTAAGATTTCAAGCGGATTGGAATACTATTTAGACTCCCTGAACACATCAGTGGGTTAAGAACCTCTGTGGTGCATGTCAGAAAAGATAAGAACAATATCAGGGACAATTGCATGCCTCCTTTTTACTGGACGCCATGGCTTGACTACAGCCGATTCCGCTTAACCGCAACTCTTCAAAAACAAAGGATAAAGTGGCGATTACAAACATTGCAAATATCCATTGATTTTTATGCAGAAACTACTTTTTTAAAATAAATCGTCTAAAAATATTGCATTTTAAGCAAAAGATTTGTTTAAGTGGATTTAACCGTAATAAAATGACAGTCTGAGACACTGTGCTCGCCTGATGGTTTAACTGATAAGTGTTCGTTCTGTTTAAATCCATATTTATCTTCATTAACCCATCACTCACTACCTAACACATGCACGTACTCACACATAGAAACATGCACGCACGCACTTTCCCTCCATGCTATATAATCACCGTTCTCTAGTCAGCTCCTGAGTGCAAGGCTGTGCACTGTGTACAGATCTGCCGTCTTTTGACAAAAAGGCGCATATGCAATAAAAGCTTTATTGCATATGTTCCTTTTTATCATGAGACGGCAGAGATCTATCAGATAAGTATATTCCCTGAAACTGCGTGTCAACTCCTGGATAGCCAGCAAGGTCACCGTGGTTCACCAAACATCCATGTCAGTTTTACTTTTCGTGAATGCCAAACGAAATAATGCGGCTGATTGGCTAACATCTTTAGTTATACATATCTGATTTCTTTAAGAGAAGATTGCTTGGACTGAGCTCTTTACAATGAGTCTTTGTCCTTGAAAAAATCATATTATAGATCTGGTGTGTCTTGTTCGGGAGTTTGTGTGAGTTTGTGGTGTCCTCTTAAATGTTTAATTGTACCTTTTTGATACTTAATCCTTCTAATAAACTTATAAACTTGTTAAACTTCAACTTGTTTCCCAAGGCCTAAATCTATCTGTTATTTTATGTGTTTTTGTGTTAACCGTGAGAAAGAAACTGAAGTGAAAATATTGCTGCTATGAATCAGGCTGAAGTGAAAATTCATTTTTGGGGGGCTTCTATCCCATCCATTATCCCGCCTCCCACCTCCCCCCACCCCCCAAAAATAGGAAAGTGCGATTACCTTCCTCCTGTACCTCTGTCAAAAAGCTAATCATGTATGATTATATAGTAACCTTAAAAACTCCGAAGAAAATAGCTTGAATGAGAAATAAGTGAAACAATTTTTTTTTTCAAACGATCCATACGCCTGAATCTTCCTGCCATTGCTTCTACACATATAACAATCTTTGTAAATAATTACAGAACTGCATAAATATGAACTACTATCTGCGCCAAGGAGGTTATATTTTCACCTAGAGTGTAGTTTGCTCGTTGATTTGCCAATGACATAAAACCTACTGGAAAGACTGGGCCAGTGGCCGTATGCATAATCCTTAGGTTGGTTAACGCAGTGCGGTAGCCACAGGAAACTCCCAAAACAATAGTGTTCATCATAGTCAACGCAGTACTTAACTAATGTATGGATTATGCGTACGGCCACAGGTCTGGGATGGAAAACATGAAAGTTTGGTGCGAATCTGGATAGAAGAGTAAATCTCACAATATTTTGTAACACTGCAATATGAGGTGTCAGGTTGTGGGCGAGCTACGAATCTGTTAGGTGACAGTGCAGTGTGACTAGGCTCTCTCAAGCCCTTCAGGTTACTGTGCACATGTATGTATAATGTATATCCTCATTCATAATTTTTCGCTGTGCCTACAACATTCGAAGATATGTCAGTTACCTGCATACTTCTTCGTACCTCTCTTCCCGCCTATCACACTCGATATTACTGAATAATAACACATGATATTTTGTTACCACATTCAACACGGCTGAACAGTGACATCTGGCATTTTGCCATCACATCCAACATTGCTGAATAATGAAACTTGATATTTTGCTACATCACTAAACATGCTAAACTAATGACATCTGTGTAGCCACCACATTCAATATTACCAAATAATGCCCTACTTGGATTTAATATTCAACACTCTAGAATATGGCATCTAAGGTTTGCAGCAGCTTGTCCGCTCAGCCCTGCTTAGTAGAGACATTTCAGATGTGTTTACTGATACACGTATTTGACACTTGGGTTACCCAAATCATCCTTGCTGATGACATCGGGCTGTCATACTCAATACTGCTGACGTTTAAAGCCATTACTCTAACACCATCTCGTATTTCTTTGCAGGTACCTAAAAGTGAGCGCTCACAATGGAGACAAGACATCCGATTACGCAACTCAGAAGCTGACGATTATTTTCATCTACTCTAAGCATCTGAGCTTCGACTTTCACCACAAGATTCGTCTTCCATGTGCTGACTGATAGAAGAGACCATAATGAAGGTTGGTTACACTCTGCTGGGTAAAGAAATCCCAGATGGTGGCGAGGTGTCTTTTCACAACTCTTCCCACTACGTCCCTCCATCCACAGCCGAGGGCGCCCTGCTCTTTGTCGTGGCTGTGGTCGGCGGACTGGGCAACATCTTTGCCATGGTTGTCACGCTTGTCTGTCCATCATTCCGTCAGATGAGCTCGGCATTTTTGTTCCACCACTGTCTCCTCGATGCCATCAAGTCCGGCTTCTGCATTCCTTTCGGCTACAGTCTTCTCCTCGACATGGACATCCCCCACTGTGATATTCTTGGGGCCGGATACATTCTGCTTATGACAGTGTCAGCGTACAACCTCCTAGCATTGCTGGTTAACGAAGAATATCAGTGCTCATTCTCTTCCAGGCGTAACTACCACAAGAATGGGGATGGTTGCTGTATAGCCTTCGGCGTTGTCATTATCTGGTTCACCACTGTGCTACTCCATCTTGGGGTGGCATTTCTACCTGGCAGTTCCGAATACAGCAAAGACGTGGGCAACTGCGTCTACCGCTATGGCGTCACCAAAAACTACGTCATCCACACCCTGTGGGTGATCCTGGTCACAGGGGCGATTGTTGTGGCTGCCATAAGTTTTTTCCACTTCTACAGAAAACTTCGCTCCAGGGCAAAGAGCCAAAAGTGGACTTTCCTGCATAAATCCTTGTCATCTTTGTCCCCTCACAACAGCATGTACCACGACCAGTCTGAAGAGGTGCACTATGAATTTGACGACCTCTCCTCTCAGAAAGCCGTCCTGCAGTTCCGGCGCTATCTGCGCAGGATCACCATCATGATGCTGATGGTCATCTCCTTCGTCATGTGCTGGTATCCCTTGTTTCTGCTCACCCTCTTTGACGTCCATTACCGCCAGCCACCCCACATCTATCGCATCCTGATGATTGTAGCTTGGACTCACCCTATCACTACCCCTGTCTTCTGTGCAATCATCTACTATGACACAGCCAGAGGGGAGAAGGTGACTAAAGATGTTTACACCAACGCCATCCCCATGGCCACGTCTCGCTCAGGTGAAGCGATAAGACAAGAAATCAACAACATGCACACAGCCAGTGGGGGGATAAGCTTCCACAATGAGAACTTCCGTTTCACGCCCAATCATATAGGAGGGTCACCCTTACGTCACCAGCGAGAGAGTGAGTCTGACAGCACACACTGTGACACACTGACCTCCCACTGTGAGACCATTATTAACTACAACACAGAAGAAGGAGCCTGTCAGACGCTGATTATGTGAATGCACAGAGTAGCGCCTGTCAAACGCTGATCATATGAACATAGAAGAAGACGCCTATCATGTGCTGATCATGCAAGTACATGTAAATGCGCCTGTTAGGTAATAATCATTGAAAATAATCAATATGAAAAAAGATGAAAGCATCTGTCAAACGCTGCTCATATTAACACAAAGGCGGGGAGACCTGTTCAACCTTGATAAAGTGAGCACCGAGGATATCGCCTGAAAAGCACTGATCATGTGACCACTAAACAGGGCGCCTGTCAGTCACTGATAATCTGAACAGAGACACAGCGCTTTTCAGATGCAGATCATATTAACATGGAGGAAATGCCGGGGAACACAGAAGAAGCCTGCCACATTCTAATCATGTGAACATGGAAAAGGGCGCCTGTCAGACCCTGATCATGTGAACAGGCAAGACAGTGCCAATACAAGGTGGAGGGCCTTCTTAGACCCCGATCGTGTTAACAGGCAAGACGGTGCCAATCAAACACTTTTCGTATTAACAAGGTGGAGGGCCTTCTTAGACCCTGATCGTGTGAACGGGCAAGATGATGCCAGTCAAACACTTTTCGTGTTAACAAGGTGGAAGGCCCTCTTGGACTCTGAATGATGTGAAACAGTCGCTGATCATGTGATCCATTCTTAAAGCCTTCTCAAACCACGTAAAGCATGGTGAACCCTACTTACTTTAGCACAGCTGAGAAAAACAAATGCAGGTCAAGCTAAAAGGGTATCGTGCTGGAAGAGGCAATAGAAAAGTAATGCATGGAACTGGGACCCAAGGAAATGGTTATATTTCGGACTATAACAGGTGTGGCTAAGCGAAGATTAATGTATTGTGTTATATATTGGTAGGATTTCACAAACGTGAAAACTGGATGTCACATCCGTCAAGTTCTTCTTTATTGCCAACATCATATCACATATCAAACTTATTTTCACAGACTGTGAAATAACTACACTGTGATCTTTTTGCTCAAGATACTATCAGCAATTCCTTGTGCTCTTAACAGTATATCTTGGGCTAAACAAATCTATCCAGACAACACACAGGACACACAAGTGCTGAGTGTGATCGGCATCTGGGATTTGACAATGCCTTTCTATACCGGCATATAAAATCATCAGGATCTGATAAGCAAAGCTGCATGATCTATCCCAGAAAAAAAGTCGGACCTCTCTTCACCAATTTCCATACGATTGTGAGGGCAACAGCAGGACCTCACAATCTTGTATTCCAAGAAACCAGAACAAAATTGAATGTTTATGAGTTGCTTTATGTTTGTGTTAAAATAGCAGACTAGGGACCAGAACTGAGTGTACAAAAGATTCCAGACTATGATGTGTTCTTGTATTTGTGGTTCATCTCGTGTTTGTGATGTCAGCGTGTCAGTGTAATGTCAGTGCAAGTCCTGAAAGTTGATGGAACTCATCAGACCAACTTCTCGTCATCTAGTTCTCATTGCTCTAAGTCTAATCTGTCTACTCGAGTTCCCACATTTCACCAAGCGTCTTTGCAAAGGTGGACAGTGTCATTTAGTTTTGTCATCATTTATTTGCCTACTTTTGAATGGCTGGTCCAGATGTACTGAGAATCTTCTCCAATCTTCCTCACAAAAAGTTTTAATCCCACCCGCCCCTCCCCAATCCCCCATTAAAATTCAAGGTGCTTTAGGTACAATATTAACTCACAATGTGGGTCCATACACTATAAATTATGCCCAATGCCCAAACTTTATGTCAATGTTTATTTCATGTTCATAACTCTATGTTCATTCATTCATTGTCTGTTCAGTTTTATCAGTCACATATACGACTGTAAGCCAATGCAAATTTTATTTTCAAGATCAAGGAAGAAATGCTCTGGTAATGATGTGACAATGTGGCATCATACTTGTGCTTAGATATTATTATTTTTCATGTGCAATGGTGTTGTTTTGTAATAAAATAAGTGATAAAGGCATTCTGATCTCAGAACAAATGGTTTTATGTTTCTCATATTTCCACCCATTTATATTTCCCTTTGTATGAATGGGCAAATGTTGTCATTAAGTTAGTGAGACAGACTTGGACTTACTGGCCCATTCCACAGTTTTGACAAGATTTGAGAGGAGTTTGCATCCATAAGAGCTTAGAACCAAACTGCCATCTCTATCTTATGTCTTGTAATTAAAGGATGTACCTCTTCCCAAAAACTTTCTGAGAACACTGCACTTTTCTGCTTAACCCTCCAAATACCAAGTCAAGGGGCACAGCTGTGTCAAAACTGATATAAATGTCTTAAAAATTAGTATTATTTAAAAACCATATTCACTGCCATGAGAATACTAGACAGTTAAATGCCAGGCTTCATGGCGCTACATGTCAGGTCTTCACACCGAGGTGCACAGCGGGCAATGCAGTAATATTTGGAGGCAGGCAATGGCTGGCAATCCAGTAAATGGAGGGGCAAAGGTTACTCGGGCTACTATAAAGGTCCACATGGGCATTCACAGTTACACCAAAACATTTTGTCAGGAGATGATTAATAAAATGGCAAAGTTGCAAATATGAAAAAAAACTTAAGCCCTTTTGCCACCAAATGCGAGGTAGATGCTGCCTGCAAATAGAGTCTTATGCTATCAAAACAAAATCAATAGGAGGACTTTGTGGAAGGGAAAGCTGAGCTGGGAGAATTGAACACAGAAGAATGCATCAAATAACCTTTGGGCACTGATCCGGACCTAAGCCAGATGTTATCCATCTCCTGGGATAAACCCTGAAAATTCCAGGAAATACATATGGAAGAGTGTACTACAGTACACAAAAAAAAATTTAAGTCCTTGAATTACCTTGAGAGATTTCAAAATTGAGGTAAGCAAATTGCCTGGTGGTACCAAAGGGTATTTTGACCATGATAGTTTAGGAACCACTGATCACATCCACAAAACAAAACCAAAAAAACCTGTGATATGATTCATGCCTTTGATTAAAAACTGATTTACACGAGACTTCCAGAAAAATTTCAGTTTTCAGTAATTTCCAGGAATGCAATTAAGCACACTGTGATGAATTTGATAACAATACTGAACGTGTCGGCAAAGGAAACTTGCAGATTTTTCTGATAGCAACAGTTTTTCAGGAGATCCAGTAGTTTCTGCCCCCAAAATAAGTTCCAGGAGTTCTTGTAATTCCGATTCTGTTGACGCATGAACTCTGTCATGAATGCAAACACAATTATGTGACTGACCTGCTCAAATCCTCCAAGCAATTCTGTGGTATCCATGGAACTGTTCATAGGCAGGACACACAGGGCTTGACCACTCAGTTGTGCTAACAGTTTCACCAGGCTTGTTTTGCCACTGGATTCTGGACCAATCTGTGAATTAAGACCAGCTTACCTCACTTGCATCAGAACTGCATTTAACAAAACTTCACTTTAAAACAGAAAGTTAGCTTCGCACCTTTACTTTTCCCTGTTACTGTTCTCACAGCACTTTTCAGAATGTATTAAGTCAATAGATAATTGCAACTCCTATTAATTGTAATTCTGTTCTCATTTCTTAAGAGTTCCAATTAATTAGAGTCTACTGTAGTACTGTAATATGCAAGATTTTTTTTTTCCCTTTAAATCATTTAAAGCAACACTGAAGCCTCTTTCCTGAAACCTCTAATTACCATAGACCAGTCCATATAGAATGCTCTGCCAAGATTTCTTCTTTCGATCTTCATGTTCAGTGCCACCTTCAGCCCAAAAGGTTAGGACACCATTGAACATCTCTATGTCGACACAAGAAAGATTGCAGAAGGTTTAGCAAGGATAAAGTATCACTAAAAAAAGAGAAAGACTGTCAGAGATCTGGCTAAACTTCACACTTACCAAAATAGCCAGCCAGCCCATCTCCACACACTTCATCAGTGACTCTAAGGGTTCTAAACTGTGATGTAGAGATAGACACCTCTCCCCAGGGTCATCTGCTGGTCCCACATCCAGGTGTCCACTGCGACGGAGAAAGGAGTGGCCCGCCTGTATCCATGCCTGACCCAGATGTATCTTTCTAGATGGCTGGCAGAGAGGATAACTGTGGCCCATGATGGCTTCATACAGCTCTTCAACCTGGTAATGGAAGCAGCAGACAGAAATATGAGAAAAGAGATACATCTGAACTCATTTATCACCTACTTAATGCACATGGTACGATAATTTCTGTTACAGAAAGTTCTGTGAAAATTTTACTGAGCCACACTGTACGTCATACTCATTCCTCTCAAGCAGACTGTGACCTGCATATTGTACAGTGTACAGCACATTTCATTCACTTTTTAACTAATCACTACACTAAATGTTTTGAAATGATCCTGTAAATCAAAGAAAAATTATGCCACAAATGAAAAGTGTTTTTCCAAAGCTCAGTATGTGGTCTCTGAATATGTTTGAAATAAAGAGCAACAATATTAAAGTAATTGCTCTTCACACATATATTTTTATTTACTGCTATATTGACATTAAATTTTAAGGAGTGCAGATTTTGAGCTTAATTAAATTATGAATGAATTAACACAGAAATGCATGTCTGAATACACCACCAACTCATTTTTCAACAAAAGTATATTTACTGAGTTTTGGAAAACACTCTTCATATAGGTTTAAGAAGCTTTGGACTATAATGTGATACAGGATCACTTTTGCCACTAGGGAGATGAAAGGCCTATTTTAAGGTGCTCATGTAAATAAATTGTCAAATGAAAGTTCACAAGAATAATTGCTTTCAACTTTGATGAAAATCCAGGGGACCTCCTTTACTCTGTGGTAATACCACAATACCTTAAAACTAAGGCAAAAGATGAAAGATGTCATAGTAATGTTTAACATCTGAAGACAGAATCAACTCATTTACACACACGGCGTAACCATTCCACTTCCAGATATGAAGTCTACCTATCTCACACAGTCGAAATTTAACACCATCAACACCATCATTTACTAATTTAGACTAAATCACTTACCTTAGTCTTGTCAGCTGCTGTGCGCATCCTGTCCTTGTAGATCAGTCTCACAAACTCCCCAGGGTTCAGCTGGTTCTTGGTCTGCAGATGTCAAAAGTAATGTAATGTTAACTGTAACTCAGAGCAGTGACTCCCAACCTTTCTTTGTTGTTGTACCCTTTATGCCATCTTGAAAACTCTTTGTCTTAAAATCATTCAGCTAGTCTTAGATTAAGTAAGGTCAACCAGTCACTTGTATTTTTTGCTGAATTAGCACTGCTCACTGCATATCTCCAGAATTTGCATGGCATACCCCTAAGGGTACATGCACTTCGGGTTGGAAATGGTTTTGAAAAATGTTTAACAGTGACACTGTCTATTACAGTATAATACTATCTTTACGTCATTTAGATGCATATGCATGATTTAGTAGCTGCTCAAGAAGTGGAGAACACTATCAACAAACATTACAAACGAAAGTCCTGAAGAAATGTTTATACATAAAACACTGATTACTTATATGATTTCTCAGAAAGTTTTATGCACAGCCTGACAGAAGCATGCTTAGTTTCAACATTACAAACAAAGGAATGGTGAGAACAATTAAAATGTAAATGTAGCAATTCAACCCAGCTGCATAAAACCTCTGACATTCCCTATTAATCATCAAAAACTCATATTTACTTGAAGCTGCATCCAACTAACATTGACAATATCCCCAATGTATATTAAACAAAGAGACAGACATGAATTTGCCAACTAACAGACTACTTCAACACGAAGCATATCTCAAGGTTATCATTGCTCGATGACCAAAAAGACAAGTGACAAGTTGTAAGCTTTTTCAAGAAGGATCTTATTTAAGAAATTAAATTCATAGAAAAAGGCAATCAGAAATAAACTAAATTTCATGTCCTCTGAAGTGTTATGTTTCATCACAGATTTATGCTGGATTATTTCTACATAATTTCTACATCTTGTAGGACATCAAAAAAAAACACCAATAATCTGACAAAATCAGAAGTGAAATGAAAAAACAACCTTACTTACTTTGTGGGGAAAATGATTTACAATGTCATACGCTAGTATGTATCTTATTCATAATATGAACACATACAGCAGTACACATCATCCATATAAATACATAAAATCACAAATGAAACACATAATAAAGTCACTGCTGGTTGCCAGATAGTGTTCTGGTCCCCTAAGTTCTGTAGCCAAGTACTTATTTACATCTGAATCAAGTGGAGAAAGGGTAGTGAGGTGTCTCTCTAAAGACACACCAACATAAATTGCCCAGCCCAAGAATTGAACACACAAACCTTAGACATGACAGTCTACAGGTTTTCAGTAACACTCATAAACCACATGGCTGCACTGCCTGCTATGAGGTAGGCAGGTCTAAGAGAAAACTCACACAAGACATTATTTAATCAGTCCGTACACGGCAAAGTAACTGCCAACTCCTACCTGATTGGCCTGTAGGAGGTCACACCATCTAAACAGGTCACGCAGGTTGAACTCCCAAGGCGCACCCTTCCCTCCCCATGCCTTTTTCACCATGGTTTCCTCATAGACCTGTGGATATTTGATAACAGAAGGGGTTAGTCACTGTGCTGTTTGGTGGCAAACATCTTTCAGACTTTAATCCTTTCAGGCTTTCATTACTGGCCACCTTCAGATGTCTTCATGTGATATTAAATGACCAATACCATCTGTTTTACTGTATAAAACGTGATGTATAAATCTGCTCACACATGCTTCAAAAGAAGTTTCAATAAATTGCTACATATAAAATATGGATTCTTTCCTTATCCATGAATGCCTCCCACCCATCTTCACAATGAAGAGGATAAGCAACTTTATCTTTCTTTGTTTCTTGTTTCATGTTCTCCCACAATTCACACATACATTCAACTTTCAACACATCATTAAGGTCTTGCAAATCTAAGGGATGCATGAGCAGAAGTGTGTTGTTGTATAAATACCAAGGGAAGAGATAGCTGCTTGCACAATTAATTTTCTAAATACACCAAATTGCAAAGTGCACCGGGACAGTTGGTGTTGCAGTAAGTACAGTGAAGTTCAAACTGTCTGCTAAGATAGCAGGCAGTCCTAGTAATGAACACTTTGTTCCTTTGGAAGAGTTAAGAAATGATATTGATGCTGCACCCACCTTTGAGTTGAAATCCACCATTGCCATCAGCATGTTTTCAGGCAGTTCAGGGTACATGACTCTCAGGATAAACAAAAGATCACCATGGGACAAGGGATCTACGTAAACCTGAAGAATGAAAAGAAACAGAACCAGTCTTAATGAAGTGATTCTGAACGTCACAGTATAGTCCATATTTAATCTAGAAATATCTGGAAAGTACATTTGGAGCTGGATATCATGAAGAGTTACTGATGATCAAGTCTGACTGCAAAGCAACTATCAAGGTTGTCCTATGATAAATCACCGAGTGCAGTGTTTTCTCCAGGCCGCATTATTGTAAGATTCAAACTCCGCCCTAAAAGTACATTGATGATGCTCTGAACTCTACTTTTTAGCCTGAAGAAAGCACTGTTGAGGATAAATGTGGTTGTAAGAAAATGTTGCCATATCATCTTATCATAACTCTATCAAGAATTGAACTGACTGGAGTGCATACCTACATTAGTGCATAAAAGAGCAATTTCCTGGACACAAACCAAAGAGATGCCGGTTTTGCCTTCTCCACAACTGTACAGAATTTTGCTTTTGTCATACTATACTGAGAGAAATCAAGTGCTCAGAACAAAAATATTAAAACGGTGATCATTTGGGCAAAATATAAGAATCTGACCACTCAAAGAACAAACAGTGAAAGACCTACCTGTGTGAACCTATTGAGAAAGGAGCGAGGCAATCCCTTCCTGCCTCCGCCCTGCGAGAGAGGGTTCTGACAAGCAAAAATCCTGGTCTTCTCATGCTGAATATGAAACGTCTTGCCTAGCTCTGGAATGTACACTTCTGCTCGGTGGTCAAAACAAGCATTCAGTCCTTCTAACACTGACTGGGATGCCAAGTTCAGCTAGATAGGAGATGAATTGTACATCCAGGTTAAAACAGACCATCTCTAGATTCTAAGGAGTGTGTCATATCTAATTTCACTACTGACCAGTGGCCTTCCAACATCTGACACGCAAAATCATAGTTCTTGGTAAACACTTTACTTCCCCCAGGGAATTCGCACGACAAATCATGCATTTAGTTTGGTAACCAGCTCAGTTAATGTTTATAATATGCTACAAATCCCAACAGCTGTAAATTTTCCCATACTGCCAGGAAAAACCACCTTTATAATTTTGTTTACTCAAAATTGCTTCAATGTAGATACACTTGTCACAAATAATTTTCTGTTTTCCAGGACTTTCACTCGCTGAAAATTACCTATGATGCATACTGAGAGCCTGGCGAAGAAAGAGCAATGTTCTGTTACCGCATGCGTGTGTAATATGACGCAATAAAAAGAGCTGGAATGATCCGGATTTGTCTTTGCATCTAGAGCTATTCCCCTTCCCCAAAGAGCAGCAGCTTGTGGCAAAACTAATGACGTCACTGAAGTTCCAGCAATTACAGACACCTCTATCTGACAATGTATTATTCAACTTTCAATTAAGGTTTTGATCATCCAAATTCTAAAGTAAAGTTTGATCATGTAAGACAGGTAAAGTACTCTGCATTTTTATTGATTCAACATGTGACACAGCTGCCATTTATAGTGGAATTAAAAGATTCATACCGATGTCTCATACTCGTCCGCAGAGCACTAGCTAGACAGCTTGGCCGCGCAGGTAGAAAGTATTTGACGTAAGCTTATGGCCGCTACGCACGCAATGGGTGTAAGAATATGGACTTTGCAGAACATAATCCTAAAGGTTGTCTGGGGCAGGCAGAGACGTTTTATCATGTTGATAGACACTTGAAAGACTGTTATATTGGAATAACAGGGTTTTATATGATTTAACATGGCCTGTAGAACAATGCAACTTTCCTTTAAGGCTGTAGGATGAACTTCAACCACATTGCCACAAAAATTTCAAACTAAAAGTTGAGGATATTTTAGGGACTTTCACTGGAAGTAAAAAGATCCAAAATAGAGCTGCAGCAGATAATTTATGTTTACTGTTACAGCAACAAGATTATGAGTGTAAGTTACATTGAATCTTGATGGCAGAACAGTTGGCTGCCACATCTTGAGGACATTTTAAGTATCTGGAAGCTTCAACTATAAGGCAAAAAAAATTATGGACTCTTCAAGAATCTCAAACCTACCTCATCAAAGACCACCCAGTGTCCCGCCTTCAGTGCTTGTAGAAAAGGGCCATCCTTCCAGGCAAACCTGCCACCCTCTGCTCCTTCCACTGGGAGATCTGCCCCAAACAAGTCTGTCACATCCTGCAATTACCAATAAAATCATCTTGGATTCAAGAATATATCAACAAACAAGCAGGTTGTCTGTTTTTTTTTTCATTAGACAGTGGGTATTGTGATGCATGATATTCCATTCCTTACTCATATATTTTTAACCAACAAATTATTCACTGATAAAATCTGCAATCCTGATGAAGTGCAATCCCCCATATTATATATTTCTATGCCCATTAAAACAAGCCGATGTGAATGATCTTGACCACCAAACATGTGCAAGAAGCTTACTTCTGAAGGCAGACAATCCAACACAAAGTGCTCAAATGTGACCAATGAATATGACATCAACATGATCTAGAGTGGTTCAGGAATGTGAATGACAGAAGCTTACAAATTTGTTATGATTGGTGAAGAATCTGAAACATCACGTTTAAATATCAAAATTTGCCTATTAAATACTCAAATATCATATCTCAGTACTGCCAAAGAGTGACTTATTACAGATGAGTACTCAATGGACAAATTAGTAACAATCAAGAAATAAAATTACTCACAGTCTGTTCAGATAGATTTATCCTGATCAGTGTCTTGCGTGCCACCTTTGCTACTGCAG
Organism: Ellobium chinense; assembly: GCA_033807755.1. NCBI lineage: Eukaryota > Metazoa > Mollusca > Gastropoda > Ellobiida > Ellobiidae > Ellobium > Ellobium chinense. Next base: position 725,346 of record JAWQUT010000312.1, read on the forward strand.
CCACAAGGCTGGTTTTACCCACACCAGGGGAGCCCTCTAGCAGCAGGGGGCGGGGGAGCTGCAGCCCCCTCAGGAGTCTCTGAGCATTGATGCAGGTGGTGGGGGCTTGGAAGGCAAACTTCTCTTCGCAGCTGTCAGCTACAGGCTCTGCATAACATGAGAGAGCACACTAAATATTTAAGCACTAGGTGACAGCTAAATAAAACTGGGGGATGAAAGTTGCAGCAAAATTCCAAAACTTAAGTCATAAGAACTGTCATGGAATGTTGCCTACATCAGAAATGATGTGTACAGAGACATTAAAAACCCTGACATAGCCCATTAGACATTCAAGAAGCTCACATTTGGCATATACTGCTGCATATACACAATCAACAATGTTTACAAGCCTTCTTTGAGTACATGCAGCTTCAAATACATGAAACTGAACCAAACCTATTCACACATCATATATAATAAGTGTAACTGGCAGAACCTGATAATGTTACACTGAATACAAGTCATCCTGAGATTGCCACCTTTCACAAAACATGAAATAACCCAAAGTAGTCATATGCTAAATTGTTACCAAATTGTCTAATGTCCTAATGGGAGGAGTCATTCCTAAAGATCCAAAGAATGTTAGCATTGCTAAATGTGAGAATCACTCAAACAATACTTTTTCATGCCCTCATCTTCAAACACTTTCTGAGAGATCTCCAAAGATGTGCCCTGCCGACAAACACTTGGACCTACAACACAGAACTCAATGAATAGACAACAGACAAGTCTCACTTACCTCTAAGAATGCTGAATGGCGGAATGCTGAAAGTGTTGGCTGTGAGTTTCACACTGGTCTGTCCTATGACAGATGGGTCCAGTAGTAAACCACACTGCGCCAGATCAAATTCATGTCCAGTGAGAGACGACAACTGCTTCTGAAGGAAACCCTGACAGCTCCACCTGGAAGTTTGGGCTGTTGTCTCCGTACTGAACGTTGTGGAGCCTGCACATGAGCAAGATGCATGAAAGATAAGCTACAGTTACCAATCTTCATCCTCTTCTATGAAGACACAATGACATCAGAATTTTATAAATGAAACTGCAGCCATCCGATCAAATCATGGAAATATTCACAGAGATTCACTATTGTCCATTCTGTCTTATAAGATAAAAAAGGTCGTCAGAATTATTGGTATCACTTTGTTCAGAATTTTAAGCCATTTTATGACACTATTAAAATTTATGTTAAGCTCAAAAACTCAAGCAAAAAAAAAACTCAAGCTGCTTCAATTTCATAAAGAACCAGGTTTCTTCATGTTAAAAACTGGGTAGCCTGTCGTCACATTTTTATTTCCAATTTCACTCCTGTGAAAAACAATGTTGTACATCAACACAAACAACGTGAGCATTTCAGTTTATCATACTTGCAACAGCTTGTCTTGTCTCTCAATGGACAAACAGGTTTACTACAGTTTATGGTATTCACGCTGAGTTTTGTAAATACCACTCACATACCTGCTCCTAGACTGTCAATGAAAACCAGACAGGCCCCATGTACATAAGCAACAGCTGGGTCAAGATCAGAATATGCAGAATCCTCGGTTTCCATGGCAACCTGTGTTTCCAAGGCCTCTGTCCAGCCTTTGCTGCATGTGTTGATGAAATGCACCCAGCTCAGGATGTCTCGAATACTAACTGTAGCTCTGAAATTATATTATCTAAAGATGAAACTTTCACTGAAAATTAATTCTCAGCTGACAAACTTCTATCTACAAAATACTAATCACACAAAAACAGGCCAATTTCTAAGTCAAACATATATGTCAATGGCTACGTGCAAAACATAGGCAAACGCTGTATATTAAATTTTCACATATGTTTGCTAGTCCTTCCACAGGATCAAGTTTAAAACAGTCGCTCTAGTATTCCTATTACTTAACCCTCTTTAGAAGTCAGTTGTCACTAGAGTCATACAGGAGTATCAAAACACAAAAAATGAAGACTATTTAAAGGTTTTTTCACTCAAAGCAGCAGTTAATTTATTTCTATTTATGGAAGTCAACTATAATCAATTATGGAACAGATACGAGTGTCAGTGGTCAGCTAACATTTTTAGTGACTTTTTAAAGGCCAATATTTCAGTTTCAAGGACTTTTTAAGGATCTAACACTCATTATACAAATCTAGAGTCTTCAGGGATTCTTTCAGATCATGTAAGAATACTTATTTCTTGAGGCAAAGCTATCCTTAATTATGGAGTAAAGAAAGGAGTAAACTACAGCATTGACATGTTGAGACAGTAGGGAACAGCAAAGTCAACCCACCTCTTCCCCATGTCTGTCTTCATGAACCACTCCACAAAATCCATGATGGCATGACCGAAGCCACTGCTACCATCGTGTGTGTTATACAAATGAAGACTGGCATGGACATTCTTCTCAATGATGGAGATTAGGTCACTGCGATGATAGGACTGGGGGCACCAGATCTCTGTGAATCGGTTCCTCAGAGCAGGTGACAACTGGGGAGTGTATATACCAGAATTAATTTTAATGGTCAACAGTTTCTTCACCATTAAAAGGCTTTAGGCTTCCCATGACATGGAGCAGCATTAAAATGGAAGTCGAGCAATTGCTAAATTACATGAAGCACTGACTATTGCAACAATTTGAACAATACCCTGGTTTTTCACATAATGGTGTAAAAATGTAATCCCCAAATAGACCTTTATATCACAACATTAAAAAACCAGCAAATATATGGACAGCATGTCACACACAAAAATAAATGTTCCAAACATTTCATGAACACAATGGACGATATACATTAACAGGTAATCTCTAGCTAACTAGGGTCGGCTCAAAATACAGATTTGACCCAGCTTCAATCTGCAGTGTAACTTTGGCTACATATATACTATATTCCAATGCTGATTTTTACCAAATATGTTACTAAAATGTCCCATGGTAAATTTTGGTGAGACCCACAACATATCCCAATGCCAGTTGTGCCTAGATGTAAGATATGTCCCAATGTCAATTCTGGCTAACTTCTTGCATGTCTTAGTGTATATTTTGGCTAGATAATAGACATATCATGTTCCTATATAAACTCTGACTAAAAATATTATCTCCCATGGTATATTTTAGCTACAAATTTTGTTACCTCATATCCAATGTAAATTTCAGTTAAACATATTTTACTCCAATTCATAATCAAATCTTCAATCCACCCATGTCTATTTCTACTTGACAAATCTTCATGCTTTTTGTTTTCACAAACTTGTTTAGATATATGCAGAAAAACAAAAATTGTGGTCTTTCACATTCCTAAATGTGATGAAATTGTCTTGATTATTAATTTATATACAATCAGCTCTAATTAAGTGCTGTGCCTGTGACAGATTTCCTCAGGAAGAAAAAAAAGTATTGGAGATGCCCATCTTTTCAGTCTACAATGAAAGTATCTTTATGTGTAAATAATGATGTCAGTGATCCTAATGAAAATAGCAATTAATAAAGACTTGGCGGCAGTCTCTCCATTTATCATGGCATGGTCAATTACAGGTATTACAACAAACATACAGGGATGAAATCCTGGGACCATCAAAGTACCAGGAAAAATGGAAAATAATGAAAGATTTACAACTGTGCAAAGTAAACACCTTACCTCCTTCTTGCCAAAATCTCCTCCTGGATTCATGGTGGCAAATATCAGGAAGTTTTCTGCTGCCTCCAATTTTTCCACCTCCAAACCTGTTCCAGCATCTCCGCCTCCTCCTCTTTCTGCCAGCAAGAGTGTTCTCTCTGGTTCCAAAACACTGTAATAAGACAGGTGAAAAATTATTCACTTCCAGACAAAACTGTTGCGGCCACTTTGACATGGATTGTTCTTAGTTATGTGCTTGTGAGTGTGACACAAGAAGGAATAGTTCGTTAACTTTTGTTTATTTTTTATAACTCAGCAGGTAGCTTTAGTCTTGAACCAATGCCACTGAGTTAAATATGAAAAACACCCATGAGTTTAGTTGGAATATCCCTTTTTGACTACTGCTGCAGATGGATGAATTTTAGGTGGTTTCCTATAGTTGCCGTATTGTATTACTGTTGGACGACTCCGAGCTTCTTCACAAACATTGGGTACATTCCATCTGCATTTGTTATTTCTGTGGCTTTGTCACAGACAGGTTCCAAGGTGTTTGAACTTTTGCATGTGCTGTATGTTAGTTATGAAGCAAAGTCAGGTCAAGTGGCATGACTATTATGATACAGAGTGGTATCATCATGTTTTTTAATAAGCTGACTTTACCCATAAATGCTGCAAATTTAAAGAATGAGCAAGTGAAAGTTGTGGACGAAGAGGTTCAGCATCTCTTTTCCAGAATTTAATTTTATGTGCTTGAAAAGCCTTCAGTGCCTTACGTTCATTGTCAATTGCATTGATATTATTTTGGGTGCTCATATGCTCGTAACTTGAGCAAATAAAAATTTCTTTTATCTTGTAAACAAATGAAATAGCATCTGTATTATTTTGTGTGTAGACGTTATCTGATAAGTTAAATATGTTGCTCTCAGCACTGGACTACAATATATCAAACATTCAGAAAAGTCCTTTGGTTTTGTAAATCCAATATGTTTCTGTTTATTTCCATGGATCAATATACCTTAGATTTGGAGAGTTTTATGAATATGTGTGAGTAAGGGGTTAAATGCTAACAAATCTATAGTTGTTTTTGGTTAATTTTTTGATGAGGTTACTCCAACTGTAAAGCTTTTAGCATTTTCGATAAACTGGAAGCAGTGCTATCACCCCACCCAACCAAACTTGCCTGTTGAGCCTCTCCAAGACTGAATCGTCAGCCAGTGATATCTCATCGATAAGGAACATGGCGCCCTCTTTCATGGCCAGCACCAACGGGCCATCTTTCCACTCAAACAGCTTACCATCTCCTTTTTCCTGAAGAGAAGCATAACACATCAGTACCCAATAGGCAACATCAGTTGTAAAACAAGCCTATGTTTATATTTTCAAATGTCTTTAAAAAAAAGCATGGGTCATGCCATTCAGTGTAACAAGCATTCAACTGTTCAATTTTTTTTCAGTTTCTAAACCTTTATACAGCCATTCACACTGTCATTCGTTAAAGAGCAGATATTAGATGCTGACCATTTCTATATATCCCAACAGAAACAGCTGTTTGCCTCCACACTCATGATGACACCAAATTCCCAATACTACATTACAGCTTTCAATGTCCAAAACAACACCTAAAGAAGAAATTTGCTCAGCCCCAACTCTCCAACTCTGATGCAGTCAGTGTATTTCAGTTGTCTGGAATTCCATTGTGAAACTTTACCAAGAATGGCATCTGGCCGCAGGCAACATCAAATCAAGCAAAATGCTAACCCGTGCAAAAGTAGTTCAACACAAATAATGGCAACGGCATATTTTTGTATCAGCTTCAAAAGCATCTTCATCCCATTCCTGTGAAATCAGGATTTGGTACTCTCCAAATCCAGAAAGCGCTGAACTTTGTTATCTTCCTCTAAAAGAAAGAACCAGCTTTCAGAGAAACTCTGTAACTGGGAGATAAGGCATGGGAAGATCTTCAAAGGATGATACTCCCTTTTAGCAAGTGTTTCAGGTCTTTCACTTCCTGATATTCTGATACAGTACATGGGTCACACTTGGATAATTACTCCCAAATGTCCACTTGTGGACTTTTTATTCCCCATGCCTTGGAAAGGATTTGAACCTGCTACCTCCAGATTTTTTTTTTTTTTTTTTTTTTTTTCCTNTTTTTTTTTTTTTTTTTGATTCCCTGCTGTATATCCCCTCAACCACCAAGCTTCACTGGATACAACAGAAAAAAGGTTCAGATCAGTGAAAGCTGGCATGGGAGAAGATAAAATTGAACCTACTGAATCTTCATGTGACCTGACAGGTCTCAGGCCACCCAGGAAATCAGCACTTTCTGTGTGCATGTGACAGTTGACAGTGTAGAGAGATCTTCCTTGCATAGCTGCATACAACTGACAAATTGTGGTCTTTCCCACTCTGGAAGGATGAAAAGGATAGAAATACACAGAAAAATTAAAAAACCAGCAAGAACAGAAGAATGAAGACAGTGAAAGTCTCACACAGTCTGATGCTTACAGTGTTGACACTAGTTTGTTTCTAGGATACTTTATGCCCTCTGCCGTGGTAAGCAGCAACAGAGCTGTACTCTGGGTCAGCATGTAATGAAAATCTGAGGTGGTTAAGGGCTTAAGTTAAGTGAAAAAAATGTTACCAATTTTCCCTGTCTGATGTGAGTTTTGTCATCCCCAGCTGATTTGAAATTATTATTTGTTGGGAACACCTTTTTAAAAGCCTTGTAGAAATGATAATGACATGCAGAAGAGCCAATAAAATATTTATGTTCTACTTATGTTCACTTAGGGACTCGGGGAAAGCAGAAGAGTTAGGGACTCTAGGATGTCAGGAACATTTTGTCATTCCTAAATACTAATAGTCACATGATCTCATAAGAAGATAAATGTAGAAAGGTGAGAGATCTCCTATGTTTCCAATGGACTTTTTCAGTGATGTTCAAAAGTATCAGCATCTCATTATTATTCAAACAAAATCAGATACAGAAGCTGCAGAGACCTAAGACTATCTCTACCATCAATACATACCCTGTGTCCCCCACTAACAGAATGGGCTCCTTAAACCTCATGGCTTGGCCAATAAGAACAGCCAATCTTCGCATACTGTAGGTCCACACAATGTTTTGGAAGGCAGGTAGTGATTGGTTGATGACAGAATCCAACATGGCAGCCACTGGGGCAGAGGTCTGGGGTGTGATAGTGAAGAGAGCCTCAGGGTGCAATGTCCGCTTGAAGTGTTTTTCCAGTACCTCTTTGATGATGACTTCCTCCTCTTGTTTTCTCACTCGACCAGCAAGCAGCATGTAGCCTGGGAATGAAGCATCATACTTTAATGTACACAGGCCTCGTATTGAAACACATTATAATTTTAATATGTGGTGTTACATGGACCGAAGATGCACTGTATCATTTTTAAATTTATGTCAGTTTGGTCTTTGACTTTTGTCTTCTATTATTTAATTCCAAGCAGTCACTCCTCAAACTAAACTTCATATTCAATGACAATGAAACAAGCCAACAAAGTGTACTTCCAAAATACACTTTTACAGACTTTTTTTTGCAAAATTAGCAGATACTCTAAGCTGCTTCATACTGAGCATATTTCAAAGAATGCATAAATCTGTTAGAATAACTTTGATTTTGTAAACATGTATTAGAGTCTCATAAAGAGCGTGTTTGAGTGTGTAGATGTTTTTGCATTAATAATGACCACAATGTACATATGAAGACAGAAAATTTACGAATTTGGGTCTCACCATGTTCAGCTAAATGCTGGTCCCAGTCATAAAACTTCTCTCCTTTGCCGGCCTCAGGACAGTTATATCTCTCAGCCCAGCGGAACAAATCTCGCAGCGTCATGAAGCCGTGCTTGCCTGAGAAGATGCCAGATCCTCGCCGTCTGGTCTGGTGAAACATGGGCATAGAGAGACAAAATGATGAACAGCTCTTCCAATTTACAGCAGCTGCATCACAGAAGTCAATGGCTTGTTTACACAGTCACCAGTTATCCACATAAAACCAATAATTTCTCTCTTTATCATCTGTTTTCTGCATTAAATCACTAGTTTCTCTCTTAAATCCCAGTTCTTTTTTTTTAACACGAAGTCATCAAGTTGATTTTTTTCTTCATTAATTGCCTGTTTTCTGCATTAAAATATCACCAGTTTCTCAAACAAATTTTAACATGGAGTTATCAGCTGTCCACATAAAGCCAATAGTTTCTCCTTTGATCATTTGTTTTCTACCTAAAGTCATCTATTTCTCACAGAAAGTCATCAAATTTCAAAGTCACCACTTACAAATAGTTTCTCCATTAATCATTTGTTTTCTAAATAAAGTCATCAGTGTTTCATGTTGGATCACTGTTTCTCACAATTCCCCACACAGAATCAACAGGCACCAGTTTCTTACACAAAATCACCAATTTTCTGCATATGGCCAAGTTTTCCACTTAAACAGTTTCTTACATAAAGCTATTAGTTTCTCACGGAAAATGTAAACTTTCCCACAAAGTCAATAATTTCTTACTTGAACTGGTGACCAGTTCCCCGCAAATTGTTATTAGTCTTTCACTAAGTCACATATTTCTTATGTATAGAAACATAGCCAGTGTTTCAAACAAAATCACATGCTATCCACTGAAGTTACCCACTCCATATCTCAGCATTTTGTGTTATCAAGTAACTTACAATCAGACAAATTTGCAAGCAACGATTACCTGTAGCTCCAGCATGACTGCCACCAGCTTGCGAGCATAGGACAATGGAATGCCACATCTTTCATGCAGAATTGTCTCCAGTTCAGAGGGTGGGATCTCATCAAAGTGAAGTTCTATGAAGCGGTTTCGGAAAGCTCGAGACAGAATCTGTAAAAGTATAACATGCGACTTCTTAAATGAATGCATAAAGTTTCAAAGTTTTAAGATGGATACAAAGATTTATCTTGATAAAAATGCTCAACAAAGTGATAAAAACATCGCAGTTTTCCATTTCACCTCTTATTATATAGCATCATAAAATATAATTTTTCTGCTTTCAGATATTTGAACTGTCCATATATAGTTCCATATCTATAAGATAAAAGCATTTATTCGTTTCCATAAAAACAGTATCATAATAGGAAAAGAAGGTCAATCTTGATAAAGTGGCTTATCATGAAATATTGACCATTTTTTAAAAATAAATCCATTATTATGTTTTTCAAAAAGTTTTGTATCCAGAATCATATTTAATTTCAAATTGGGAAAAGAAGGTGGAGGAACATGAAGCACACCAAAAAATCTAACCTTTCTGCCCCCATAGACACCCGGAGGATTCTGGGTAGCAAACAGCATGAACTTGGGGTGGGCCTGCACCATCTCCTGCGTCTCAGGGATGTACAGTTCTTGGTTGTCATCCAGCAGCTAGACAAGACATCAACAATCACATCACAAGAATGTCTCTGAGGAGTACACTGCCTCATCATATAAAACATTACTATGAAATACAAAGTATTAATGGTGGTCATAAACAGTATAAGAATTAAGATACATATGAAGATAAGAGAAAACAAAAGAAACTCTTACCAAGATTCAAAATTCAAAGTCTCTATTAGGCTTTGGGCCAATAACATAAATTCCATACATAAATATTTTCAATAAATCAAAGAAAGCCAGGACGGAGGGAAGGAAATGAGGAAAGGAAGAGAAAGAAAGAAAGAAAAGAAAAAAAAACAACAGAAGGAAATAGAAAGGAAGAAGAAATAAATGCGCTAGAAATAGAATTGATGGTTAATAAATGCACTAGTCACTTCTCTCTCTCACAAGTCACTGTCCCTCATGCAAGTCACTGGGTTTTTTTTTGTGTGGTCATTCTCGCCTCTTCTCTTTAACGCTCATGCTCCAAAACTCATTTATGAAATACAGTAGTTACATGCTCACTGACAAACATAATCATCACCAAGTATGCTAGACAACCCTAAGACCACTAAAGTTCCATATTACTGCTACTACAAATAATGATGTACACATGTAGTACACTAATGACTACAGACATCGACACTAATCTTACTGACTACACAACTGCAACAACCACCAACATCATCACTACCATCATGAAATTCACAAAGCATCTCTCTCTCTCTCTTTCTCTTTCTCTCTCTCCAAGATGTCTGAAATCTGTTCCACTGTTCTCACAAGTTTCTTCACTACCTATCACCTTCATGCTTCAGATTCTCTCATTATGGGTCCCTAAAACATCACTATTGCAACCATCACCATCACTACCATCACTGTACACTACAGAGAAAAGGGCCATTCCAAAAGATAGTTGATCAAACACTTTTTAGCATAAAAAATTATCACTGTAATATCCTGAAAAGTTTTTTTCTTTCCCTAAGAGACCCTTTTCACCTTTCTCCGTCTGTGCCCATCATATAAAGCATACCGCCACCCTCAATGCAACCTAAGAGGCATTTCTTTCCATCAGTGACAGTGACATCAACAGGCCCACTGTTATGTCATTTGTTACACCCAATTGCAATGAGCAAATCAATTTTAAAATGATAACATTTTTAAGTAGTTTTACTGTCCTCTGAGTTTCACTCACTGCCCTTTAAATGGGTTCTGTGTTTTCTTTTATAACTTCTAATATATACATGTCATCTCCAAATTACAAGGACAAGCTTTTGAGAATGGCTAAAAATTCAACCATCCTTTTTAATGTTCCTACAGCAGTCATAGACCCCATCACAACCATGTCTCATCATCATCATTACCCCTTAATATCAGCATCATCATCACAACAACTCACTCTGTTCAGGGCCTCCAGCACATCTGTCGGTGCCAGGTTCAGCTCATCTAGGATGATCCAATGGCCTTTTCTCATTGCCTCCACCAGCACACCTGCAAAACACTACACCTTTATTTACCAGGTATAACACAGCCATTGCAATTGTGGACACAATGCTCGTCCCAATTTGGAAATCATTTTCCAAGAGAATTCCAAGAGAAACTTCAGGAAATTTCAATGTTTTTCCAGGAGCACAATCACATATATCAGGATTAATTCCTGTAATAATTTTGATATTCTCAGCCTCAAAAATTTGCGAAATTTTTTTTAAAGCATCAATTTCCCAGATGATTCCAGGAGGACATTATAATTTTCAGATAAAATCCATGACATTTTGTCTCTAAAACAAATATCAGGTCTCCAAGACCTCCTGATATTCCAGGATACGAATCCCAATGACACTTGTCACCAAACTGAAATAAGGTAAAATAGGCTACCATTTTACCATAAGCTAAACAATGGTATTCTCCTCTGTCTAATCCTGCACTGCAACAGCTGGGCCTATAGCCAAAGGCAGACAGTGTTAAGTTATAAAGCACACAATGACTATTTGTAAGGCTATCGTCTCCTCCTGTCCAGTGGAATCAAATGACAGTTGCTACTGGTTGTGTATACAAGTTCCTACAGAGAGGGGGGAAGGTGCTGAGTGATGTAAAAATCTTGAAATAAAAGTAAAAGAAAAATGGTAGTTTGTACGTGTAAAAGAGGAATGGAGAAAGGGAAGCTGATATCGACACTCAAATATGTAACAGGCGTACAGATAGGGTTTGAAAATTCTGAGAACCGAGGATACATACATCAGCAATGACAGCAGCCAGTGGCAAAATTTTCAGACACTATATTATTACATAAATCTCTGTTGAAAACTGAAATTGTTTTTTTTTTTTTTTTTAATTCTACCAGCTTCCTTACTAATAATGTAAGAAATGATCCTCTTATATCAAGGTTTCCTATCTCAAGTCTCAAGAAAGTTAGTCCTAGAGTGAGTAATCAGCACTTCATACTGGCGATTTAGCATTCTGCCACACCTGATAAATCTTTATTTAGTCTATAAGCTTACCCTCCACAAAAATGAGCTTCCCACGTTCATCTGCAGCGTAACATCCAACGTACTCCTGCAGATCAGTGTGCTCATGATTGTTGACTCGTACACACACATTCCCAGTCAGCCGCGCCAGGTAGGTGATGAGACTGGTCTTCCCCACAGATGTTTCTCCTTGCAGCAGAACAGGATGTTTACTGTGTGGACACATGGAAAGAAGGAGCAACAAAATATTATGGATTAGTCCCATAACAAGGTAGGACCATCACAGCTAAAAAAAAAAAAAAAAAAATTTGCATGAAACTTTCATAAAGTTTTCTGAAATCATGATACAGGAGGTTTTACTATTCACTACAAGTTTATAAAGTTGAAATAAGACCTAATCAGTGCTGTCTTAAACAGAGGCAATATTATGAAAATGACACTGGGTATGATAACTGTCTGTCTCATAGTTTAGCCACCATAAGAAAGGTTTAATCCCGTCACTGCTGGGGATCATACATAGAGTTTTCAAATTCAAGCATAGAAATCAAAAGAATTCAAAATCTTCATGATGTAACTTATTTTTCTTAAGGAAGCAGGAATATTAAATCAATCAGTAAAGTAGTTTCTTTCCTCTCTCCTTGTGAAATACTGATATCCCAAGCATGAGAACTTCTTAGGCATATGAAAATCACAGGGTTAAGTCCTTAATCAAGGACTGTTTCTTACAAAAATCTTGATATTGAAAGTATCCAGAGAGTAAACTATCCCACCGTCCTTTACTACAGAGTTTACTTGATCCATGGAGTTCCCTTATCTGCACACCCCACAGAAACTCAGGGAAGGCTACTACCCTTTTCTCAACAAGATGGGGCTCCAGCCAAGCAAATAAATTTCAAGGACTTTTTGAGGATTCAGAGGTCAAAATATATAACTTAAAGGTTTTTTAAATGGTTTTTAACCACCTAAATAAATTTAGTGACTTTATCAGAGACCCAGGGGAACCCTTTTTGGAAGTACAGATCTAAGAGGAGCGACAAAATACCATAACACCATTACAAAGAGTCCTACTAAGGAATTGAGATCAAAACAAACCCTACCCTGCTGAAACTACCCTGGAAAGATCTCTCAGATTCAGCTTGACTGAGGGTGTCACTATATAATCCTGTGGGACAGATGGCTTCAGCCTGCCCTTGGAGATCCAGTAGTCAGCCACATTGATGAACTCTCCTTCTTCCCCCTCTGGCCTTGGCAGTTTCTGACCCAGAACAGCCTTGGTGGCTGAGCCACTGAGGATGTGTTTGCAGATGAGATTCTCCACAACAGGGTGAGATGAGCGATCAAGCTGAGTGAGGAAACTCAAGCAGAAACCCTGGAAGAAAAACATACCTCGCATTCATCCCTTTATGCTATGACAGTAAATCACATGGTTATTTTGCAGTTTATAATTTAACTGCCCTGCTCAAAAGGTACCCTGCTACCACCCAATAATGTTCCTACCTATGTCACTTTTTCTATTAACTACTTAAGAATGGTCCATTACTGTGCTCAGAATTCATAATATTTCCAGCAACAAGATTTAAGGACTTTTTAAGGAATTCTAAAAAAGCAAAAATTACAGACTGAAACAATATCACTTAATTCCATATGCAGGATATTTTGGATGCAGTTCAACCTCAGATTATCACTACTGAGTAAACTCCAGGGCTCAAGTCTTCTGTAGTCATTACACTGATGTAGCTTACTCTGTCAATGACGGAGAACCGCAGACAAGCATTAAATTCTAAAGACAACTTAGGACAACCATCTGAAGTTTACATTTTCACTTTCAACATCCAGCAGCCCTCTGGGCTTGAGCCCCTTGGTGCAGCCATCTGAACAAATTTGAGGATGTTCAAAGATCTTTATAAACCTGTGACAGCCTTGTGTTTCTGTTCAAACACTTTCAAATGCATGATAGCTGTTGTCAACACAAGGCTGCTCCCAACTAAGAAAAATGTCATCATATCCTATATATATACTCCATTAAAATATTTATGATTCAGATAATAATCTGAAATAAACTTGAAAACATACCCATGATAGGCAGGAAATTTGAGTGAGGTTGAATCTGTGCTAATTCAGGAAAAGAAAATGATTGGACTTAGATTTAAAGTGCTGGGCTCAAAAAATTTGAAGATTCTGATTGACCTTGTCAGACTCAAAAGAAATGCCAATACAATTTTTTGTTGCATATGATCCACCTCTAGGCTTAAACAAAAGACTGCCATCTCAGCGACATCCTCACCTCAAACAAAGTTCGGGGCACACTTCGACAAGAGTTGCGTGCACAAAATCTCAAGGCTCTGCACAATGTCCGTAAACTGCAAAACAAAACAACAAATAGATAAACATTATGCTGCATGCATTAAGTTATCCACAGAAAAAGTATTAAATCTAACTGCTTACTCTTCAGGGTGCATAACTTCTCAAAGTTATTGTTGCAAAGAGCTGAGAGGCATGAATCTACTTGCATATCTATAGCCTTCCGGAGTACATAGGGTGCTTAAATCTTTGATGGATTCCTTTTGTAGCAACTGCAACAATGAGATCTGACTGTGGAAATATTTTCTCTTATCTACTGGCCATGCAGTATTTCAATAGTGATACCACTACCAAAACCAAATGACAATATAAACTCAATAGGATCAATGCGTGATTTTCCACTCCAAACTAGCATGGACAAGTCAACTGTATTCTGAACAGAATCAACCCACCACAAGTGAAGTGCCACACTGTCAGGCACCCTATGAAACAATTGAGCATATCTTATTTCTCAGAAATAAAAGGTAAAATTTAGTATCCACAAACCCTGAAATCCACCTTACACACTGCGCTATGGTTCGCTGAAATAACTTAGGAACTCTAGCACATTCTTATGTCTGGTATGGACAGTGGAAAAGTGAAAAACTCCACAGGAGTGGATTCAATGAAACAATGGCAACAATAAATATTTCTGTTCACAGTTGTTGCACAAATAAAATCTGGATCAGTTTCATTATAAAGCAACACAAATATCTATCCTTAGTTCTGAAAAAAAAAAAGGCCTGTCATACTTGACATAGATACAAAGTAGACAAAATGTGACATTACTGTGAATAGGACATCCTCCCATTAGGTGATCCTTAGTTTGTTCCTAATAGCTTATTTTACAGTTTCTCAACTTGTGCTCTCACTTTGATTTCAGATTCCAAGCACCTGTTATGCTAATTGTCAATAACACTCATCCATCAACATACCTAAAATGTGGTCTGTGGCCAGTACCGTCTGTCAGCTTGTCTGAAGGATCAGACTTGATGGCCAGGTAGAAGTTAACAATGCCAGTCACTTGCTTTGAGCTCAGAGACAGACCTGGCAAGTAGTCTCTTACTAGGGTGGCCAGATCTTTGGGGCAGTTCAGCTCCTCTACATAAAACTCGGTGAACCTAAGACAACAATATATTCAACATAAATAAAATTGAAACAGTAAACAACGATTTCCTCATTTTAAAGCAAGTTTTTCCTTAGCTCTAAATGGCCACAATGATTGACTCGCAGCCTCTAAATGCAGTGATTAACTCTAGTAACATGAGGCATCTCAGGTCTACCCTCCCATTGTTGTAGGTAATGACTGTTGCACATGTTGTTTGCCAGCCCATTAACTGACACCGCACTGCAAATTTCAACATCACCTCCCACAGTCAGCACTGGCATTCGTATTTATTCTATCATCCCACGGTAAGCATACAATATATCCAAAGATAAACCCATTAACACATCAAGACAGACATAGTGATACACATTCAGACACCAAATGAGTAGACACAAGGACACATCTGGATACAAAGCTGGAAGACAATGACATATCCTGATACAAGCCATGAGATACAGTGACACACCTGCTGAAATCACACATCCAGACACAATCTAGATGACGTATCTAGATACAAACATCCAGATACAATCCTAAATGATAAAATGAAGATACAAAACTACAAGACATAAGGACACATTCAGATCCAAAGGTAGAAGACACAACAAGACATCTGGATACGAAACTACAGGACACAACAACATATCCTGATATAAACCTGGAAGACTGTGACACATCTAGACATAAACTAGAACCCACAGACCTAACAACAGGACACAAGCCAGAAGATAAGATACACACCTGTTTCTGATTCCCACAGGTAAATCTTTCTTGCCTACATCTGTGGCTGGATTCATACAAGCAAACAGTCGAAATTCAGGATGTCTTTTCACAGGTTCAATGTCTCTGTTACAAATAAATTTCCATGAGCTAATGAGCTGAATAAACTCAGGGCAAAATATCACATTTAATATTGTGGTGGTAACAATCAAGTTCTCAGGAAGCTTGTGTTTAAATAAAACCCAAGGATCTGCCAACTACTTTCAGTGCCACTTTTCGTGAGCTACCATCAATTAAGAGTGACAAGTGGTGAATGCCAAGGCAATGGAGGAAAACGCTATGCCTTTCCATATCACAGTGTTGGTGGTGACCGATGGTATGGACAGGTTATTGGTTAGTATATTTGATTAGAAGCTGGCGCAACCAAAAACCCTTGCAAATTTTAAGCATAAGGAATTTTACGACCCTCCATTGCAGAATCCGTCATAACGACATTTAAACCTTTATATACTTACTTAATCTCAAAGAAAAGTACACAGTAAGAATCCTGCATTTATATTATACTATAGTCAGAACCCTGATAACACATTCACCCTTCACACCAAACCAATAAGAAAAAGGAGCAGTTAGGACTGTTGAATAGTAGTGTGCTAGATGGGTGACTGTATTAAGCGATAATATTAGCAGAGTTCCACCGTAAACAGCTATCATTATTAATCATAACCACTGAATTCCCTTACCCTCTTTCTGTGAGAACGATTGAGCCTGAAGTGCTCTCTAGGAGACCGCTCAAACATTCCAGAGTTTCCGCTGCTGCCAGATTTATCTCATCCAGGAGAACCCAGTCTCCACGGCGCAGTGCCTTCACCAGAGTGCCCTGAAAACAGAATCACTCATATCAGCTGTGCTTTTCAACCAGTGATAACTTTAGAATAGATGATTCCTGTATGTTTTATTTATAGCTGTTTTTGTCACATATATCTTTTTCATATGCATGTAAATAATATAGTAGATCAAGAGCAAAACAGATATGAAAAAGTACATTATCATTTTTTTTTAGTGAAATATGACAAATGTAGATTTGAAGGTACAAATTGAATGTGTTCTTGCCAACAATAATTCAAACGGTGTCACTTCTGTTTCTCTCGAACTCTTCTCACTGCCCTGCTGCAACACAGTGAACTTTCAGTGAATTATTTATACTGTTAGGTTAAATTCTGTGAAGAAAAGACTAGGGATTAGGGTTTATATTATGAAGACTATTTTCAGATATGTTAATCATCATGGCTTTTCCTAAGCCTACGCTCATTAGTGAAGAAGTGGCACCCTAGGGGACAAATTTAATTTGATTGGACTATTGGTTTTGAGATATTAGTGGTAAAAGTCAAAGTAATAAAGAGTCATAATATAAGCTTTCACCTCCCCTTAAAGATTAAGCCAGTGACAAGATTTACAACCAGCACTTAACCAGCACTTGGTGTATAAGTGCTGAAGCAAACTGAACTGGTGAGATATGATTGAGTCCCCTTCTTCGCTGCTCCCCAGGGACTTGGAAATAGCTGTTTTAAAGGAATTGTCATTACCCAGTTAATTTTGATAGAAAATGCAGTAGTCTGTGAAATGTTCAAAGCAACTAAACAGAATATGCTTTTAATCAGAGTCTGCAGTACCAATGAAATCTCATTACATTTACAAAAAAACCAAATCAAGCATGAACATTATTTTACAGCTGCATACCAGTAAACTCTTGTCAATATTCAGTGATTCTCCCACCTAGTATTTGGTTAAATTTTGAGGGTTGGGGTTAGGGGCAGGGTTGAGGGAAAGGACCACTGGGACCACACTGACACAGACCCNGCACACATCCACTCATACATGCCATTTGCACTGGAGTTTATAATGTCATCAAGAGATGTCACAGAACCCCATCACTGTATTGATTCAAAATTTTCTGACAAAAAATACCAAATGGATGATAGAGGCCCATCACCCATTCACACATGCATGCACGCACATGCACACCCACTCATACATTCACACAAGCCATTCGCACTGGAATTTATAATGTCATATGGAGATGTCACAGATCTAAATCATTGTACTGATTCAAAATTTTGTAACAAAGTACCACAGGTTTTTATTTATCTACTTCACCCATTTCAAACATTTGATTGATCATAATCTTCCAACTCTCCCCGTGCATTTTCTTCTTCCTACCCCTGTTCCAAGTCCTAATCCAAGCACTAGATGGAAGAGTCCCTGAATAATCTCTAAATTTAAACCTTTGATCTTTGCACACTTGGAGTCCTCATGTCCTCACTTCTAGGAGCTAAAACTGACGTACACATGTATCATCCCCTATACTGTCATTAATTTCTGTGCAATATAGTCAGAAACAATAAGGAGTCTCTGAACTGAAAACCAAATGCTATTAAACTAAGATTTTGCTGGCAGTGCTTCAAGATACGGCAGTCATTACCTCAATGAAAGAAAATGCCAGAACATTCTCAGCCTCCCGTATCTGAAGACGGAGTTCATGGATTCGTTTTGAGATTTTCGTCCACTGCCCTGACTCTAGCGTTCCTGAAAACAAACAGAACTCATTCAGACATCAGCATTCCAATATTAAGTCGCTATGAAAGACACATACATATCTGTGACTATTTCTTTAATGTGTATTACACAAACATTCTAAATTTGAGGTGAACAATATTTTTATGAAATCAAATCTATGTTATTTCAACTCACTAAGATAACAGGTGATTACAGTATACTGTAACTGGAGTATATTTTGATAGTCACATGGACGTGGGCAATTCTACTCTTTCACAAAACCAAACTGTCTGCACTGGGCATTTTACAATCACTCAGAAAGTTAGTCCTAAATTTTTTTCCAGCAGTCATTCCCATAGAAAAAAATTTGTGACATTCTGATGTTGCATACAATTTATCCTTACATTTTTGTCTAAACTGGAACGAAATCTTGAAATTTTAACATGTGATAAATAACTACAGTGTGTAACAGTTTCACTTTACCTGCATCAAATTTCTTTATTGCTTTCTGAACTGGAGCTTCTATCAGTGTGAGGAGATCATTCCAACGTTTTTTTGCAAACAAGGTCTGAAGATGAAAACATTTCAAATCATTGCAGATGGTAATCAGACAATCGACAACAATACCAACCCCAACTGACTTGAGTTATACTGGAGAATTGTTTTCTCTCACTCACTATAATTACTGAAAATTATCATACTTCTCTTAACATCTTTATTGCTATATATATAATATCATATTAATGATTTATTAACCCGCTTCAATTTTGAATATTAAGAAAGTATTTACTTATTTATCTACTGACTGATTTATTTATGTCAGTACAATTATTAGAATGCATAACCTTCATACATAGTCTAAGCAAATAAAATAATATAATTAAAATAGAGACATAATTATGCCAGGGACAATTTACCTGTACATGGGACAAGAACTTCTCATTCTGTGTTCTTGAAAAGGTCTGACAGAAAAGGGTTTCAAATTCCTCTCTCAGGGGCATGATGACAAATTTTAGATCCACAGGCTTGAAGCTGAGAACAGATTTTAGGACACTGATGTATGACAGTTAGGTAACAAACTACACACATACATGAAACACAGCTGAGAGAAAGAGTCAAATAATGTTGAAATTTGTTTCTCTCTTTAATTTTTACATGCTATTTAAAAGAGTTATAACATTTTTTTCACCACTATAATAGGAGTAAAAATAATCACATGATAACTTTTGACACATGACATTTTATCATGAGTGCAAGAAGTTTCACAATGATCATGCATAAGACAGAAGTTACAAAAAATATGAATCCAATTTTTTTTCCATTTCTACATGATTTTCCTATACAAGTTGACCATTTTTGTGTTTCCAGCCATTTTCCACATCTGGAAATAACAACAGCAATTTACAATTTCTATACCAATCCCAATTTTTTCAGGTCTGTGGCAACCCGCGATGCATCGGTATTTCTCCACACAAGGATATCAGTGGCCTACTATGCCCATCAGTGGTAAAGAAGCCAACAACAAGAAGAATTGTTCAATAAAAATTTCTGGACGAACAGTAAAACACAAGAAACAAGCATTTATATCTATAATAAATGCAGTGAGATTACAAAGTGAACACTGGTTATTTATGTATTAAGCCCCTACCTCCCCCCCAATGTTATCTATGCCATAAATCAAGCATCTTGTAAATATACTTGAAAATGACTCAATTTTGAATACGGGTATCATATTTATGAGATCATGGCCCATGTTGATATGTTTAAAAAAGCAAAATGTGCCAGTATTTTTTCCCACCAAACTTGCAGTTGCACAATATACACAATAACTCTTTTCTGCTTAACCACGATAATGTTTCACCCATATTTTCTTAGTGAAAGCACAGTCATGATCTGCTGTATTATGTATTCAAATCCATTGACATTCCTATCTCTTTTAACCAAGATCTGTTCTGAATTATGATCATCTATTTGTGTACTCACCCTCCAAGAAGATCTGTGCTATCACTCTGTTGGTTCAGGTTGATAACATGTAGCTTGTGGCCTGGACAACAATGAAAGACTGATGTGTTATCCATTGTAAACTTTATTTATCTAGCAGGTCCTACCTAACCTTGTCAGTAGGAAACTCTGAGATTGCAAATTTCAACTTTTTTTTTCAAAATTTCGACATATTTATATCTGCATATGACACTGGTACTCATTTACAAAAATTATTCACCCACTTTGTGTGCTGTGCCTTGAATGCTACCCTGTGACAGTTGCTTTAGCAGCAATGGGGTAATATGATATAAACACATAGGTGGCCAATTGTGCTATTTTAGTCAAAGTTATAGTAGTAAACTATCATGATACTTCTTCCCAGCTGCATAATAAAACAGAAATTTGCTGACAGTGTGCACAGATTACAACTTTAAAAAAAAAACAAACAAAAAAAATGTAATGTTCTGCTTCTTCGTCAGGCATCATATCAAGTAAAATAAATGAAGAACAGCAGTCCATCTGTAGAATGGATTAGGGACATTTAAAATCGCTGTTCAAATCAAATGCTAGTGTTAAACCTCCATAAAAATGGCACTGGCTCTGGCTCTCTGAGCTCCCCAGGAGGTTGGAATAGGTTATTTGTGATCTGACTGCTCAAAAATTGTAATGTGAAGTCATGTGAGCTGCCAGTTCAGAATTACATGATTTACGAATTTATTACTGTTCTTTGCTTCCTTCAACTCACCTAAATAATGAGCCAGGAACTGAACTGTAGATGTCTTCCCTGTTCCCGTCTCACCCACTAACAACACAGGTTCACTACGCTGAACACAGACAGCCACCTTCTCCAGCAGTACCAGAGAGGATCTTGTGTAGGAAAAAGTTGGAGCTGCTTTGCTGTTAAGAGAATGAAATGAGCTGTAGTAAGAGATGGATTTTGTTTCAAGATTCTTTGAGCAATGTAAATTTTGTCTGGCAAAAATAAAGAACTTACAGCTGTGAGGGTCAAAGTCATCCATTTGCCAGTTCCCATCAAGTTTTCTGACTTTTAACTTCACAGATAAAATAACTTTTGCTTTCATTACCATTTACATTTTCATAAGATGATGATTCAAAATACATGCTAGAGTGAACTCAGCATAAGATGTGAGCGCTGAAAAGGTTTTTCAAGATTTTTCAAAATCTTAAGTTTCAAAATTTAAGACCTGCTATTGATGCCATGACCACTGCCATCAAATAAACAGAAACAAAGGAAGGGTTGCAACTAAAACATGGCCAAAATATAGAGCAACACTCTTTGGCCAAGCACTTGGAGGTGCACGGCCCTGGTCTAGAGTTCATGAAATTGAAGATAGCTATATTATCTAGACAGTGAAAATGTTAAAACGTAATCATCAAAACAAAACAGTGAGTCCATACAATACAGACAACTTGGTTCAATTCTCTAGTCTTAGGATTTCTAATATTTTTTTCTACCTTTTTTTTCAGGCTGCCGGGTAGTAAGCTGGCTAGTTGGACCAATCCTTCTGTGAACACAAATTCTTCCAAATATTGCTCTGATATTAAGAATATAGCCATCAAATCTTAGGCTATTTCTTCTGTTCGCAGGAGCCTTATTTGTTAAAAAAAATTGGACTATTAGAGTCAATAGTAGCAGAGTATAAAATCTGTCCTCAGAAATAATCATATGACATGAAAACCACACAGCAAAAGTGGTGAAATTCAGTCTTGAATTTGTTAAATAATTATTGTTGCAGGCTGTGTTTGCCAATGGCTTCAGTGGATTTCATTTGTGCGGGTCTGTGATCTGCAAAAGAAGGCCAAATTTTTAACCCCTTTTCATCTAATTTAAAATTGTAAAAAATCTAAATGAAGGACCTCCACTGTAAACAGTTTCTAATTTGAGCACAGTGATTTGAGCACCAGACCTGCAGACTAGCCTGTGGCTCGGAGAGAAATTTTTATTAAAAGGTTCAAAGAGGCTTTTACAATTTGGCTCCTGCAATCTTCTATGGGATAACCACATCCTCAGCCAAAGTGGTAAGTGATATTTCAAGTTATTCACCTTGAAAGACTAGTAAAGATTTGTTTCCTCCTACTCAGCCTGGCCCGGCCAATTTCTAGACATGACGTGGATTCCCGCAGTGTTGGTTTGTACTCCATGCAAAAGCACCTGGTCTGAAACGACACGAACAGAATTACTTACATCTCCTAATACAGTTCAATGCATAGATGAATAATAGCCATTAAAATGGGATAATCTAAGCAGAACTCAAACATTCTTAGAAATGAAAATGTAGTGGATCATGATCAGGTAAAACGAAGGTGACACAGGTATCAGTGATCCACACATATTCACAGCACACAAATCAGGCCTTTAGCCAATGAAATTAAATTCTGAAAACAATCATGTAATGAGTTGGATCATCCATTACTATTTTATATTATTGTGGGGGTTGAACTGAGACTGAAAGTTATTCTGAATTTATATCAATGTCAAGTGGTTGCTTGCAGCATTGAGTGGGTGCAAGGTCGATCTGCAAAGATACAAGCTTTGTGTTGTGACGTTTTCAAAAATCATATTAACATCATGTCATGGGTGATCTTGGCTCTTGGACAGGAGAGGCGGAGACCCCAACGCAAACATTAAAATGCCAGCTTTCAACCCAGACAGAAAGAGATTAAATTTTGTAGGTTCGAACTGTATCAGCAGTTAACTGGAAAGCTACATAAAATGCCTCTGAATCAAAAACTTCCCACAGAGTCCTGGGATTAAAAAGTAACTGAAATGTTTAAACACACTTGGTAAACATCAAAAAAAAAGTGCAAAATAATCCATTATGAGTTTGATGATGGAGTACGTCTGGGACTTGAAAGACTGGATGGACTTAGGTAAGATGAAAAACAGTCAAACAGAATATAATCACAGGATGTTATGCTTCTGAACAGATCATATCAGCTGTACAATATTCAGCTTGAATATCATCCCTCTGTCAAAGAGTTTTCAGAGACAGTAGCAAGCAAGGAATATTTACACCCCAACCACACATCCCCTGAACATACCCTGTCTTCAATAACATTCAGCTTGACTCCAATGGCAGCTGCTAATGACAGCCTCATGGCCTGTTTGGCCAGACAGGTGACAAAACAATCCACAGCTTCCAAGAACACCTTCAGGCCTTGGGAAGATTCCTTGTGGTCGAAGTCCACACTGGCACGACTGCACCAAGTCATCAGATCTCTGAGAATGATTTACATTTACAGTGTTATTAACAAACCCCCCACAAAACAAGAGGGAATTTAGATATGAAATATGGGTTCAATCATGGTTTCTCCACTTTACTCAAAGTATCATTATTGAAAGTAACTCCATGAAGCAGACAAAAGAAACATGAAACCACAGTAAGACCCAACACACTCTTTGCTTTACAAGCTGAATTAATTCATTAAAGACAGACTCTTCACTAGCTTGCTTTACAAGCTGAATTAATTCATTAAAGACAGACTCTTGACTAGCGTGCTTTACAAGCTGAATCAATTCATTAAAGACAAGACTCTTCACTAGCTTGCTTTACAAGCTGAATCAATTCATTAATGACAGACTCTTCACTAGCCAGTCACCAAAGCCTTAATGTCTTAACAAAAGAATTGTTCCATGTGACCATAGTACAGAATGAGTTTTTCAATAATTTTCAAACTTCTTTCATAATTTGGACATCATAAAGGTTGAGTATGGATGAAAGCAAGGAATAAAACTGTTAGGATTTACAAACAGATAGCAGCAACTGATGGTCAAATTTCCAGACACCATGCTTAATATGCAGGTCTCTGTTCAAAACTGAAATCATTTCTTCATTCTTTGTATTTGGTCCTTTTTATTAAAATGTGCTATTTTTTTTTGATTAAATTTTCCCTTCTCCAAAAATTTTTCAACATTCCACCACCCCTGTTTACAGTATCTGGATCATCAAGTTGATCTGTGTCCGGTATTAATAAGAAGATACTTTTCACATGGTCAGCAGGATTCTGACATGCCACATCCTCACAAGAGACACATGAGACGCTTAAGACCAGGGGTGCCCAACCCTTTAAGAACGCAGGCCAGTTTTGTAATGTAGTCATACTGTGAGGGCCATGTCTAAAACATGGGTGAAAATGTCAATATAATGCAGGACACTGAACAACACAAAGCACGTTGAAGTCTACAATAACCTTATGGGCCATGTTTTACACCTTTGGCAGGCCATATTATGACACGCAGGCTAGTGATTGAGGTTTTACCATGTTGGCCTGTAAACCAGTGGTTGGGCTTTTTTGCTATATACAATGATATTCTGGAACTCTTTCAAAATACTTGCAAATAATAGTCAACACCTCTCACACCACAATCCACTTACCTATCAGTGTTTCCTTATTACCACCTTTTTCTTCAGAAAAAAATATTTGTAATGATTTTTTTTTAATCAACAAAAGTGATTGGAGAATCGAAAACTTTATTGAAAGATATTTTCATCATTCATGCTCATGTGGAGTTGCAATTAGGCAGATTTGATTGTGCAAATTATGAAGTCTATCATTCTAACCTTGTGGAGATGAGCCTGCCTCCTAGTGACAGGAACTTCCCATGCGTGGATGTCTGCCCCTGTTGAGTTAGATCTCCTGTGTCATGCTTGCCAGACGACAACATGAAATATATGTCCAGTAGTTTGTCAGCCACAGGTACCAAGGCAGGGAATTTCACAGCTATCACCTGTTGGGGTTAAAAATATAAAAAAATTTAATGCTGGCCAATTTTTGAGAGATTTCCTGGTGCCAAGATAACTCTAAAAAGAAGGTTCCATTTGAAAATCCATCCTGTTACTTTATGACAGTAAAAGGCTTAGGTGAATGTTACTAAGCATGCCTGGCAGTGTCAGAAATAAATCCATGATGTATGAATGACAATTTTTGATTTAAAAACGAAATCTATAGTAGAAGTGCAAACCAACAGGTAGTACTTCTCTTTTTTCTAAAATAGGCAAGTTCATAATGCAAGTATCAGTTCCATTTCATGATCTGTTGCCGTAATGAAAAGAATGCTAAGAACAATGGACACTGATTTCAGAGTTTGTAACAGAAAAGACTGCAATGCCGAAGTGCTACAGAGAGCTGCATGTGTTGGTAACATATCCTGGTTGCCCAGATTTATGTGCAGAGACAGCTCAGCATGCAAATTTCCTAGAAATCTTACAAGAAACCATTAAACTGACTTCGTTTTCTTCTTCACTCCCTATCATGCTTTCAAGTTTGTTCTGTTGGCGAATTTTATGGTCCTCTGCAGGTCCAAGAGGGTCCCTACAAGTTGGTGCAGACTTAAGGTGTGTCCTGGGAAGTTTGGGACTTCAAACATACAGGGATGTCTGTCTGTTGTCAGGCCTCTCAGCTTCGACCATGCGTGCTCAATTCTCAGTCTATAGATGAGTTCTCTGGTCTCCTCATGGGAGCTGGTGGAGTGAGTCTTTCATAAACTGATACTCACCATGTTCTCTCTTCGCATTTCTGACGTAAGTGACACACTTTACTAAAATCTTGTACTCAAATCAAACAACTTTTTAACAAAATACATATATTTATAGATTCCATCTCCTCTCTTAGCCACACTCACCTGTTTGAGTTCATCCCTGGACAGTGGGTCCACATTGATGACAGTACACAGTTTTTCCAACAGTGCTGAGTTCCCTCTTTGATGATGCACCCCATCTGATGAGCTTAACAACCTGGCATGAATAGTGATAATATGATCTATAGATCCAAGATAGCACCTTCAATAGGGCTATGTTAACTAACTATTACTCCAACCTTGTTACTCATTCTCATGTCCAGTTTCCTTTTTGATAATGCACTCTTTTTCATGAGCTTAACAACCTAACATGAAAAGTGATGCTGGGATAAAATTTATTCTATCTTCATTGGCTACGGCAACAAAGTATATGCACATCTCCTTGCCGAGTGCTGGATGCGGTGGTCAAATTTTGCAAGCCGGTGTCAGCTGATGGGCTAGCAACGATAATTATCAGTAATAATGATCACACAGCCATCAGAAGGCTGGACCCGAGATACCTCGCGCTACAAAAGTTAACACCTGCGGCTTAAAGAACTCAGTACGCACCTCTAATATTACGACTGATGATTAAACATCAAATTTTTGATCCATTTGTTCATAAACTGTTTCTCATTGACAATGCACTGCTTCTTATGTGCTTGACAACCTGACATGACTAGACCAACAGTATCTACAGATCTGAGTGGAGTATGCAGCATTTCAAACAACACGAAATAAGTGACAATTTATGTTTTCCTCTGTATTGTCCAACTAGTCCAAGAGCAGATAAATAATAAGTCTATCCAAGATTGAGCAGCAGCACTGCTTAGTATTTCAGGGTTAACAAAAAACATAACTGGCCTAGGATCAGGTTCATCACTGACAAAAATGCAGTTTGAAATTTCTGGGAGAGGTCTGAGGCACTGACCCTACCTTTGTGTGGTGAAGAGCTGAAAACCAGGGGAGCATCTGAGGACATCCCCATGTCCCGGCACAGTCAGAGTCTTTGTTTCAGCCAGGGCCACCAGCAGAGAGAGGACATCCATGGGCGCAGTGTCCACATCTTCTAGTAGCACCCAGCTTCCCCGAGACACAGCTTGTGTTAGCACCCCTGCCCTCCACACAAACTCTCCTGGGACTTCTGTACTACAGTAAGTGCCTAGCAGGGCCTGTGGAATGATAAAAAGGAGTGTGTACATCAGAGTTGTGACTCCTAGTTTCAGAATAACCTCATTTATGCGCTTCGTCCTGCCAATACACTTCACCTATTTACACAGGAAATTTTGCAGTTAAAGGAGCTGTGATGATCCCATCTGATAATTTCTAAAAAGAAATTAGTTTTATATTATATTAAAATATAACAACTAGAGGATTGTAATTAATCAGACTCAATGGTACAGAAATTTTATTTCCTACCATAGCTTACAGAGGTTTCAGGAATCACTGGCCATGATGAATGCAGTTTAACTGTTTCCAACTTAGACTGACCAGCAGGATGATTAGAAAGCATAAATGTCTTGCTGCCTGTCCAACAAGTGGTTTATGCCGATAGACTAGGAACTGAGATATCAGGCCCTAAATGTGACTAACGCTATTGGATACCAAAATTTTTTTTGCTGGAGAGGTCAAGAATAAAATTACTTCTGTACACAAAAGTATTTGTTCTACGGGCAAACGGTCAGTAACTGTATATATATCTAAATAGTTATAAGGCATATTAGATGACAATTATACAGAAATTTGTTGTTAAAGAACGATTTTCTTAGTATTTCTCAAATAGCATGGGGGAGACTGCACTATGGAAAAAGAGCGCACTCTAACATACTTCTTGAATAATGGATTCTACTGCTTAGAAAAACCAATGACTTACTAAGCAAAATAATACAGACAAAAGAAATGCATTTAGCAGAGGCCAAACATGTACTTGGGAATAATTTGCCAGAATTCCAGAAGATCTCCGTATTTTGGGTGAGAACAAGTACGCAAAACAGGATAGATTTCATGACTAAGCAGGCTGTGCCAGCTACAAAAAGTTGCAGATTGTTTGATAACAAGAGTTTTCTCAGAGAGTCCAAGGGAGATTTCCAGGAAAAAAGTTTCCAGTTTCTCACTTTGCTGTCTGTTTGATCTCCCAGCTGTATCTTTAACAAGTGAGGGGAGCCCTGTCTGCCAGTCAGTGATGCTAGGTATTCCACCAGGCAGGTCTTTCCGCAGCCTACAGGACCCTGCAGCATTATGGGACTGCCACAGGACACAGCCAGGGCCAGGCTGCGCAGGTGATGCTGGGTGGAGGCTACAGGCACCAGGGGGTTTAAGTTCTGGGAAAGATAATCAGGGACGTCACTCATTTTCATGACATTCTCTGAAGTGGAGATTAAATCATGTAGCTGAGACACACCGACTTTACTATTTTAATAGTGATTTACACAGTTGAAAGTAAGTTACGAGAGAAACTAACACATGCATGAAAATGTTATTACATATTTGCAGAAAAGTTCAAAGGCACATATTAATGGAAAGGAAAAATTTATATTAAAATTATTCTTTCTACACAATATCTCAGACTGATGTCGAATAGCTCCTCTCTTCAAATAATATTTTCTGATTTCAGAGGGTTCTCTGAAAAGTGGCATCTCTTGATAACTACTATAACAATAGATTTTAATTGACACTTCTATGGCTTTCAACCCCGTAGTTACTTGCAGATTCTGTTTATCTGTTGTTGAAAATAAAATCTAGTAATACATAACATTTCTTCCTACAAAATGCACATATACAAACTTGCCCATCATACTGCATATTAAAAAAAAAAAATTGATGATAAAAACTTCATGGGCTTCTATCTCTCAGAGAACATCAAAAACAAAATCAACATTTTGAGGCCACATTAAAGGAATAATCTTCCATCCAAGGTCTTACGAAAATATTTTTGGTATTGCTAGGTCAACAGCTCATGCAAAAGTCTGAGTGTATTAAGAGTAATGACCTCTTTTCATAAAATATAAATCAATGTTTTAAACAGATCTCTTGCACTGATCAATTCCCCATTCCCAACCACAACCTCTCAATCTAAAATATATAAGACTGATTCAGTTGTGAGTAATGGGGTAACTTATGATCTTTATGCTGTTCTTACAATGCTGGTGATATTTTGACATTTACTATGCCAGGCACTTACCAAAAGTACCTGATATTTGGTATAAAGGGTCACACACCGTAGCATGAAGAGTATTGGTTTATGTTCTCCATGGCTTGAGGTTATCACAGGGAACACACAATACCAGACTCACCTCTTCTGGGGTGTCACCACTCTGGTTCTCCAATTTCGGCAGCAGTATGCCCATCACACTGACCACTTGTGGACTAAGGTCACCTGTGACCACAGCCTGCAGTGTGTGAGACTGAGCTGAGGCCACTTGCTCTATTTCAACTTTGCCCTTGGCCACTGCCAATCTTGCCTGTGTATTCAGCATCTCATTGTTGACTCTTGCAGAGTAAAACAGAAATACGAAGTTATGGCAAAGTAACACCATGACTGATCCAATCTGAAAGCCTAAAGTGAAGAT
Organism: Ellobium chinense; assembly: GCA_033807755.1. Taxonomy (NCBI): domain Eukaryota; kingdom Metazoa; phylum Mollusca; class Gastropoda; order Ellobiida; family Ellobiidae; genus Ellobium; species Ellobium chinense. The sequence continues at coordinate 754,686 of JAWQUT010000312.1, forward strand.
CTAGTATCATAGATGCCACTCATTTTTCATAAACTTGTCTTTCTGTGTTCTTATGAATAAATTGTACATCATCTAAATAGGTCTAATTAATCTCCATAACCCAGGAGGGGAATGTCCAACAGAAAACAAGAGACAGATAAAGAATGAATTTTCTGATTATGATTTTGATTTTTCTGTACAGACTTATATCAATCTACAATCTCTGAAAGACACCAACATTCTCTGATATCAGAAAGTTATTTGAAATGTGGCATCCCTGCCTATGTATGCTTTGAAAATTTGTATAGAGAGTTGCACAGAAGAAAGTTTTCATGCTCGGACTCAGACTCAGAGATAACCTTTTCCTGAGACAAGGCGAAAACTCTTGCTGCAACAGTATCATGATCTACCAGAACAATTTAATGCTCAAATTCAATGCCAAAAATGGTAATCCATCTAAAAGAAAGGTGTGGTTTCCCATTCATACCTCAATCCAGAATGCAGAAGATAGTGAAGTGAGAAGAAAAGAGTGTGTCATACTGTGGAGTTCTTTGTTTTTTTTATGTATTGATTGCATGCAATAGATAGTGGATGTTCAGTTCATCCCAATTATAACTATGCCTTGCTTGTTTGGGTCATCCTGATTGTTACCATACAAAAATCACCTGTTATACCATTCTACTGAAACATTAAGCAAGCATGGCCAAGAACATTACTTATAATAAACTATTATTCATAAAACTTCACATCATTTGTAATATCATGGAGACCCATTACCAAAAGACAAAATGCAATTAAAAAAAAAAAGTGAATAAAAAAGGTTCAAGCTTAGTATATCTCTCCACAACATGATCTGAAGCTTACCTCAGTGAAAGCGTTCTTTGTTCTTCTACTGAGAAGTACTTCTTTAGAAATGTGAAAGACTCTGTCTCTGTCATGCCTAAGTATGCACTCAATGCTGATGCCGCATACCTGCAAGGTCAGAATGAAAGCAAAATACTCAACGTACTATTTACAGGGATGAGAGCAGACAATGGCAAAATTTTCTAACACCAAGATCAACAAATGGATCTCTACTAAATATAAAGGTTGCTTTCTCATTCTTTTTTCTTGCTTGATGACATAATTGTGCTCTTTTCTAAAATCTGATTTTCAGTTTTCCGCAAATTTTTGACATTCTGTCATCCCTGCTTTTTGAAATCAATAACATTTTTTACAAAATTACTCTCACTGTTCAAGTGAAAGGGAGAATGAATTGTTATAAAACTGAAATGTTGTAGCATAAGGAAAAGAGGCTAGCAACTCTTGGTAAAAAAAATAACAATAAACAGCTTGGGGTGGTGGGAGGTGGGGGACATCCCTTCCTCCAACAATACAACTATCAACACATTTGGCTCTCAGAGTTAACAAATATTTTCTTTAAAGCAAAAACCATCTGGATACAGATTATAAGTCTTATTTCATAGAGGTGTTTCCTTCGCCTCTGAACTGGGCAGAAAAGGCCTGTCTATGTCCAGCTTTGAAAAAAAAAAAAATGTCTGTTTACACAATGTGATGAAAAGGAATAGGCTTGTAGTGCTGGATAATGTGACACCTAAATTCCAGACAGATTGCAGCCCTTCAACAAAGTTATCAAAAATGATATACTTGTAATTATCAATTTTAAAGGCACTGGTGGAGCATTACACAAGAAATAAGTTATCTCAAACTCCAACTAACACATTTCTCAACATTATCTGATGCTGATAACTGCAAAGCCACTCATGTTCCATAATATTCTCTGAACTTTCTGCAGTTTGCAGCTCACCATAGACAGTTTTTGAGAAATAAACTTGTATGTGCAAAAATTTAACTTAATTTAAATAGCATTTATGTCACAAGAAGACAATGTCCCAGGCAAACAAAAACAAGAGACAAGAACTAATATTTTTTTTGTTTTAGATTTTTTTTTTCCACAGACAAGCTGTTTCTCAGGCTGAAAGACATCAACATTCTCTGAGTTCAGAACATTTTCATGACATGCATCTGGGTCTATGTATCTATATAGTAGAAGTTATTTAAAGGGAGGCTGCATCATCCTACAGACCATAGTAAATCATGATATGATACCCTATTATTCCAATAAAACAATCTTTCAAGCATCTGTCATAATGATATAACACCTCTGCTGGCCCCAGACAACCCATATGATTACATTATCCAAAGTCCGAATTGTTAGACCTATTGCGCGCGTGGCGGAATAAGCTGACGTCAAATATGTTCTAGCCACATGGCCAAGCTGTCTAGCCAGTGCGCTGCAGACGGGTGATAGCATGCTGGTATGAATATTTTAATTCCTCTGTGAACACTAGATGTCAAACAAAATCATGCTGAGACAATAAAAATGCAGAATACCTTTTCTGGCTTACACTATCAAACTCAACATTTGAATTTGGATGACCAGAACCTTAATTTAAAGCTGAATAATACATTTTCAGGTAGAGATGTATGTAGCTGCTGGAACTTAAGTGACGTCATCGTTTTTGCCACAGGCCTCTGCTGATCGGGGAAGGAGAATAATTCTGGATGCAAGGGCCAAACCTGGTAACTCTAGCTCTCCTTATTGCATCATATTACAAACACGCACAGTAACAGAACGAAGCTCAGTCTTCGCAAAATTGACTCGGTGGGCACCATAGATAATTTTCAGAAAGAAAAAGTATTGAAAAACGGAAAACTATTTTTGATGTGCATGTCCTACTTTGACATAACAGTGCTTTATCTGAAATCTTGGTTAACTCAACAGAAAATAAATTTCCCATCCTAAGGCCCTTTTTATTTAGAGTAAAATTTTACAATTAACCTGATGAGTTTTAGGAAACCTTTGATAACATGATATATTTGCGCCAGCAAGAGAGGAAAAAGCCATGAAGAGGAGAAAAACATAAAACACTGCTCCCCTTGTCCATTGGTGGTCTGGTGCATTTTGAATATTATGTCAGTCAAAGGAGACGACATCGTATGGCAATCCCGACCACATGCAACGCTATAACCAATCAAGGCTGTCGAAGCTGTCACCTAGTAACAATGCCGTCTGACATTTCTTTGCTCATTTACCATTATCCTGTACTACAAATAGGTGACACAAAACTTGTTTAATCGAACAATCTGGCCGGTCCCTTCAATTCTGTGTTAAGAAGAGTTCTACTGTAAATGGCAAGTGGAAAGACATTTTCTGACTCACCATCTAACAAGTCCATCAGTGTGAGACAAGTAATCAAGTAACCCAGCTATATCCAGTTTGTCAGCAACCTGAGGCACATAAGTCATGTAGCTCCACATGGCTTGGCACCAGTCCAGATCAGACATCTATCATCAGAAAAGAACAGTTACATATTGGTATGCTTTAAAGCAAAGTATATGCAATAACAGATAATAGACACTTAGCAATCATACAGCTGCAAAAATATTGCTACACAAGCAAAG
>JAWQUT010000312.1:763829-790461 GCA_033807755.1 Ellobium chinense
TCAAGGGTGTGCTCAGGCGGAAGAGGAGGGGTTTGGCATTGACCAGTGAAAAATGTAGGGTCTGTTTACAAATAGCAACCAAGCTCAAAATTTCAATGGGCTTGCTAGGGTTGGGTAAGTCTTAAAATTTGGGCCACATAATGAGCTTCAATCTGGTATGGGTCTGGGTGAAAGCTAAAACTTTGGGTTCAGAGGGCAGCTCAAAATGTTAATATAGCCCATAGAGGAAAAAAGGGTCCAATCCTACTACAGGTCTGTAACCGAAAAGATTAGGCCGAGGGAGGAACAAATTTTTTTTCAGGGGATATAACTCAAAAATCATTGAAAAATTTAAGTAGACAAGAGCTATTTCCCTTATTTTGACCAAAAAGTGCAGCGCCATGATGCCAGCAGCCAACAGCTCCGAGCTACCCCTCACGCGTCCGAAGACGGCTAACGAGTATCGGGATGGCGTCTGACACGATGTAACGGACGGACCTGGGCTGATGCCCATCTGGACATCAGTAGCCTCCCAGGCCCAAGGGGACAGGTTGTTGCCGTATATCTGATCCGGCCTGCCGCCGACCGCCCTGCGCCCCGACATACGAACAGCCTAAGGTGTGCCTTAAGGGAGGAACCATGCGCGACCCTAAACCTTCCAAGCTGGACAGGCTACCACCAATTCTGCAATGACCTTGACCCCGAAGGGTCTCGACACATCATAACGGGTTCGAAGTCAGTTCCAGCCGAGTTTCCTCGAGAAGGGTGTTATGTTGTTTTGCCGTAAAGGTGAGTGACTTATGAATCATTTATTTTAGTAAAAGGCTGTATTATGGTTCAACAATGTTCGAACACTGGATTGGTCTGCAGTATCTCCGGATTTGTCCCCAATCGAGCATTTGTGGGACAAAATGACAGGCGACTAAGGAGGCAACCAAACCAGCCACAAAACCTGAATGAACTGGGAAGAGATCTTCAAACAATCTGGGATAACATTCCACAAGCATACATTCAACGGCTGATTGGATCAATGAGACGACGGTGCCAGGCTGTCATTGGAGCCCGGGGAGGACACACAAAGTACTGACTCTGCGAGTTTTCAATTTAGGGGTGTTGCGCCCTACTGTGATTTTCGTGATGTAAATCAGTGTAAATCAAATTTCTTTTTGTACCACAATGATCACAATAAAATGCCGTTTCAGAAAATATATAACACTTCTACCTTGTATACTTCGTCTTTTTTATAATCCAGGTTGAAAACCATACACACTTTCTTTTTTCCGTCAGTATATTACAGTTGCACAGTACATGTAACTGTCAATGACGGACAACGTGAAGGAGGGTTCTGTCCTAAATAAGAACCTGGGACTCTCTCCAGGCCCATATTGTCCTTGGACTAGGATTATAAACATATTAGGGATGTATATCAGGCTCGGGTTAAAGGAAGACTGAACCGTCCTACAGACCGCATTAAATCATATGATACCCTACTATTCCAATAAAACAGTCTTTCAAGTGTCTGTCATAATGATATAACACCTCTGCTGGCCCCAGACAACCCACAGGGTTACATTATCCAAAGTCCGAATTGTTACAACCACTGCGCGCGTGGCGGCCATAAGCTTACGTCAAATACGTTCTCGCCACNCAGGACGCATTCGAGGTCGCGCCGACATGTTTTTGATTTTCCGTTTACTTGCGGTAGTTAAAGGGACAGGGGAAGCTATTTGCTTCACAGCCTAAAAAATCCACAGTATTTTTTCATAAATTTTCAACCCCTTACCCGTTTCCTTCGCCCAAGCGCTTCCGAGAAAATGCAGCTTGAAAGTCGGGATTTTCACACCCTGCGGGCCGCCATGACTGGTCGTCGGGTCAGCGCGGGAATAAGGCTTGACGTCAGAAAGCGAGAGGCGAGCTAGTAGTAGTCATTATGCAAAGAGAATTATCCACATGCAATAACTTTCGTTGGCTCTAAATGTTATGCCTTTTTTTTCATTTATCGTTGAGAAAAGTCTTTTGTTAAACCGTGTGAACAACTGCTCGATTTTTGCTCGCAGTGCTGTAATCCTAGAAAGGGGAGAATAAAATAATATTTGAGAAAAAGGAGCATCTGTCTGACCACTAATTGAGTCTAATTTATTAATGTTTGCACTACCTTTGTATTGTTGTCTGCTGTGTGGTTTCTCACTGGCCTAAGATTCTGACAATATAAAATTATTTGCTTGAGGAGCACTTTCTGATCATTTAGATGCCGCCACAGTCAAATTTTCTGTGCTTAGGAGCGGCACTAGTTGTGTTACTAGTCATAAATCAATCAAAAGGCTTACAAGAGCAGGTAAAAAAANCAAGTGTCTGTCATAATGATATAACACCTCTGCTGGCCCCAGACAACCCACAGGGTTACATTATCCAAAGTCCGAATTGTTACAACCACTGCGCGCGTGGCGGCCATAAGCTTACGTCAAATACGTTCTCGCCACATGGCCAAGCTGTCTAGCCAGTGCTCTGCGGACGGGAGATAGCATGTTGGTATGAATATTTTAATTCCTCTGTGAACAGTAGATATGCCAAATAAAATCATACTGAGGCAATAAAAATGCAGAATACTTTTTCTTGTTTACACTATCAAACTTTACTTTTGAATTTGGAATACCAGAACCTTAATTAAAAGCTGAATAATACATTGTCAGGTAGAGGCGTCTGTACCTGTTGGAACATAAGTGACGTCAGCGTTTTTGCCACAGACTTCTACTGATCGGGGAAGGGGAATAATTCTAGACGCGAGGGCCAACCCCGGTAACTCTAGCTCTCCTTATTGCGTCATATTACATACGCGCACGGTAATAGAACGATGCTCTTTCCTCGCAAAATTGACTCAGTGGGCACCATAGATAATTTTCAGAGAGAAAAAGTATTGAAAAACGGAAAATTATTTTTGATGTGCGTGTCTTACTTTAAGCTAGTGTGGGGTCTGTAGTATATGATGCATCAGGGTCCCCTACAATACAGTCTAGAGAAAGTGAATGAGGGAGAGAGGGAGGAGGGAGGAAGGGGGAGAGAAAAAGAGATAAAAAAACAGACAGGCAGGCTGGCAGACAGACAAACAGACAGGCAGTCAGGCAGGCAGGCAGGCAGGCAGGCAGGCAGGCAGATAGAGAGAATATCAATAATTTGCCAATAATCTTTCATGAATTGTTGATCACAACTTTTTTTTCTTTATTTTCTAGTTAATTTATTTTCTGCATCTGAGGAAGGACGCCAGTCCAAAAATTCATGTCGGCCTATTACATCTGTTAAATTTTTATAGTTTTCTTTCTTTACTAATTCATGTGCAGATTAAGATTTTGTAAATAATAAGTTGTCTCAAAAAATTTTGTATTCGATTCATACAGCGATCACAGTAATTATATTTTTTTAAGAGGGGGAGAGGAGTTTTTATTACATATTGTGGACATTCTCCTTCTGTAATTAGATCATAAATATCTCCATGGAAATATTGGTAAACAAGAAAACAGGCCTAGGAAAGTAGGATCTCCGATGTCACCAAACAACTTACAGTGTACTTGCATTTTGCGCACCAATCACAGATCCCTGTTTTCAACGGGTTTAAACAGTCTCCACACATTCTCACTACCATAATCACCACCACCGCCATCACCATCATCACCACATTCTCACTACCAACACCACTATCACCACTACATTCTCACCACTATCATCACTACCAACACTACCACCACTACCATCATCACAATTTCTCTACCAAGACAATTACCACTATGGCCACCATCACCAGTGTAATAATATCAGCATCTACCTAATGTTTAAAGTCAAGCTATAATTTTTGAGAACAAGACTCAACCTTTATTGAAAAGATACAGCAGGAATAGAAAACAGCGCAGTTACTCGGCCATGACATATGCTGAGTATACAAACATGTATACATGGATTAGAGCCATACAAACATGATACAAACATGTACACATGGACTACTGTTATACAAAAATTTACTCATGGACTACTGTAATACAAACATGTTAACATGGACTAATCATATGAAACATGATACAAACATGTACACATGGACAAGTGTTATACAAACATGCACGCATGATACAAACATGCATCTGTGGACAAGCCTTATAGAAATGTAAACACAGACAATACAAACGTGTACATATATTATAGAACGGTGTTATACTAACATAAATACATGATACAAACATGTACACATGGACAAATCAAACATACACACATGATACAACAATGTATGCATGGACAAGTTTTATACATACATAAATCTATGATACACACATGTACACATAAACAAATCAAATAGACACATATGATACAAACATGCACACATGGACAAATATTATACAAACATGAAACACCCATGTTCACATAGACTGCTATACAAACATACAAACAAGTACACATGGTCATATGTTAACATGTGATGACAGATGTTCTATGTACAACATCAAGATTCATATCATCAGAATTTACATTGCGTGATGTCACAACATGGCACACACTGATTTTATGTTACACAGATTAAACTCCAAGAGGCCATAAGCCAAGTTTCACCAGTGGTGGGGCAGTCTCATATTGAAAGCTTCAACATCCATGACCAAGTCTACATGGTGGCAAAATGTAAACAATTAACAAAGCATCAAATGTTTACAAATGCTAACAAAATGTCACATGTTAATAAGTGTCAAATATTAATGAGCTTTTCATATTATCAAAGTGTTTCATGTTAACAAATGTCAAAGTTTAATGAGGTGTCGAAAGTTAACATAAAGGAGTCCTGCACATAATATCAGCTTAGCTACAGTGGACTCTGCTGAACAACATTACATATCTTGCAGTCAATCAAAATGAGGCTTACATGACTTTTTAGCTACACAGAGCCAGTGGTGTGACATGAAAGCTTAATGTTGTATTTTGTTCAGGTGAAACATGAGTTTTCAGCTAGTGGTATTTCAAACTGAGATATAATCATCCCCTTGAAACTGAAAAAAATGAAATGAAAAAATTGTATTTGTAGAACAATGTTTCACTATTAAAGTCATCAAATCTCCCCCCCCCCCCCCCCCCCCNCCCAAAAAAAAACCACTCAAATTTATCTTCAGTTACTAGTTATTCACCAGTAAATTCAATACTCTTGTGTACAGATATGATTTTACTCTCAATATTCGTAACCAACAAAAATTCAATATTGGATGGCCCAAGTCACCTTCAGAGCCCGATATCTCAGCTTCTTGCCTAGGGACACAGGCCTCATACTGAGTGGCTACAAGACATTATAGTCACCCTCAGAGATGTATTTGAACTTTGATGTCTTTTTCAACAAGATGGAAAGTAACCAAAGTTCTTAGAGACCTATGAAAAAGCAAATTTTGACTAGTAGGATGATGATTTTAACAGTATGAATATTATGAAACCTCTCCAGATTACACTTTGTATTGATCTCTCGCATAAATACATCATTAAGACAGGCAGGCATATGAATTATGAATACAAAAAAGCATGACATAATTATACAGAACAATAAACACTGAAGTAAAATTATGCATGTGATCTGAACTCTGAATGATAAGAGTGGGACATGAAAAACCATGGCAACAAAAATTATGAATCATTGATATCAATAAAAAAATTGGTACAAAAGAAATTATATGACACAAAAAAATTGGGTATGAGTGACAGGCAGCAGCAAGACAGCTCCCATCACAGGCAGGATATAATAATGAGATCGATATATCTTCTGTGTTCATATGTAAGCTTCTAAATCACATGACTTTAAGATTTTGCTCACCAGCTATTAAAAATGAGATTGTCTACAATGCCCAGCTTTTATCACTTCAGACTCTCTAAAGTGATTGAAATCAGAATGAAAGATATCTCTTCATTATCACTGCAAGGTTCTAGAAAATTGTAATTGCTCACAGATGATGTTATTCTACAGACTGTCAGATCTACTAGCACATTATACCATCTGTTTAGGACATATCCCACAAAATAGGTCCACTGCAAATCTTGGCATCATTTCATGCAAAATTTTAAGCTCATTCTAATGACATTATTGGACTTCGTTACGAACACAAAAATTTCAATTCTGAACAGCATGTGGTCATAAGTGGGCTTCACAGCTGACCATATGAGGTCATATGTGGATGTAAATTTGTCATTTTATTCATATAATTTTTCTTTCATCTACATGTGGTGAAAACAGTGAAAACAACTTGACATTGCACTCAAAGGGGAATTTGGCATTTCTATGCCAACAAATTCATACTGACTACATTTTCTTCTAACCTTATATCTGTAGAATACATTATAGGTGATAGAGTAAGGTTAGGAGTGAAGAAAGTGTGAGATGAGCGCTTCTTACGCCTGAGAACTCCAGTTGGCGATCCCATGCAGGCTGAACAGGGTGCAGTTCTTGGCGAGGTGAAAAAAGGAACTGAATCTCTACACTCTCGTTTGCTAATACTTCAACGAAGTGATACCAGAAAAAAGATGTTGCTCTCTCGGGGGCTGTCGGTTCTGAAGTTTATTAGTGTACTAACTCCTTTCACCTCTTGTTCTGCACAGCAAGGATCGCTTCTCTAGAAATTCACAGGCAATGGTTCGCTGAATAGTCTTGCCTGCCTACATAAATATTCACATGGGTGACAGGAAAAACAGTGTTAAACTGTCCGTTTGACATAGATGTTATATAAATTGAATACCAGGAATCAATAATCACTCTTCCATGCACTTAATGTGCATGATGTCATTTCAGCACACAATGTTATTCTCATATCCAGAAGAATGAAAGAAAGTCAACATTCCTTTTTTTGTCTTGCCCAGAATACTGGATCTGTATATATATGTGTATAAAAAGACTAGATGAGCTCCAGGGTGTGAGATTCTGTCATTTCTTTCTCTCCATCTCTCTCACACGTATTATTGTGAATGTGTATAACTGCATTTGCATACACAGGCATACATACATATATGAATATATGCACACACATACTGACACACAAACCTGCACACACACATATGCACAGAAACCCACACAAACACAGATTATTATGCACACAAACACACACATCATCCCTGCTGATACATAACATCATGTTCCACAAAGCAGGTCGCATACAAATTTTGGTACCATCCTGTAACAAATTATGTACTGATGATGATATCCAAATTATTAATGTAAACACAAAAATGTAAGCATGTAACTACTTTTGGGGGGAAATCAAGTCTCTTTGTGCCAATAAAACAGCTGCCCATAATCCCACTTTTTTCCAAACATGGAATACAGTATGTATTACATTTCAACAAAGACAACAAGCAAAATGCAGGTGCCTATGGAGATACAGACTGACAAACGAATCAGCACCGAGCTTAAAGATAAAGAACAAAACACCTATACAGGGTGAGTACACAAACTCTAAATTCAATTTTCAGGAGGTTTTTGGGGCTCTCCCTGGAGTTTTCAGGACTTGGCAGGTCTAAACACATGTTCGCATAACCCACTACAGTAGCCGATTTTTGGCGCCTTTCAATATGAATTTCTTCTCCCCTCAGTACATTCATCTCATAGACCTGTTTTGCTTACAAATCTTTTAGGACTTTTCAGTGCCATAGTTGGCTTTCAAGGGGTGTTTCAAGATCTTTGCTCATCAGGTGATATTAAAAGAGTTTTTCAAGAGTTCTAGAATTTCAGGAGGATGAACGCACCTTGTAAGTGATAAACCTAATCAGCTTCTTCAAGCCTGGATAAGCATGGTCCCCTGGCAGAAACATAGGTATCCCTTTCCTGAAAATAAATTCCATTCTTTTTTGCTTTCTTCTATGCTCGTCAAGCCAGAGCCCAAATACAAAAGCATGCAGTGTACTTCCCTGAACATCGGCATATGGATTTGTACACACTGGCTATAACCATCTACTGAACAGAGTACACTCATACCACAGATACAGTTTTGATAAAGGAGAAGGTCATACATAACTTACATTTGCAAATGGCAAACTATCCCTTCTGCCAATCAGAACGTGTAAATTCTGGAGGGGGTGTGTCAGCTTTCAATTTCTTTACGAAATTTGCTGGACTTTCAAGTTTGATCCTTGACCCTAATCATCAGTACAGGAAAATTTCCATATACTCTGACACCATGCATGAGATTAAATCTTAACTCAAAGCATACTTCTGCTGCCAATCCTGCCTTACACTGGCACAGGTGGTGTACATCTGTTTGACTTTCTTCAAGGGCAATATCCTGGGATGCTCCCACCTAGTGCTTGATTTGGGTTTAGAGGTATGATTAGAAAAGAGAAACACACATGAGACAGTTCCCAGATTAGGATAATGTCTGAAGATTGTCTCAAGGTTCCATTTTCCTCATGAACCTACCTCTAACCTGGCCATTATTCTTAAACCAAACCCTAGGTGGAAGAGTGTCAAGATACTGCCTATGAAATTTACCGGCAATTAATCTTAAACCAAACCCTAGGTGAAAGAGTGTCTGCCTATGAAATTTGCCGGAGTTTCAGGTTCAACCTGCATTCAGGGCTGTGCTATGAGCAAACACGCAACCTTCTATTAGAAATGATGTCAAACACAACACATTATAAGTACGGTACAACAGTAACAGCTGGACCACATGTATTGCAAGTAATTACAGCAGAACTTCACAATCGCCAACCTTGGAACCTTGTGTATTCAAAGATTTCATTGCAAAGCTCTGGTCCCTTGTTCTATACAATGAATTTATCTCATAACCAAACATGTCTCACAAATACAAATTCCTGAGCCTGTGCTCTTAAATTTGAATTCATAGGATTCTACTGTAAACATAAATTGCAACACACTGGAGAGAAGCATCTGAGTTTCACCATCATCCTTCACTCATAAATTTCATATTAATGGAACTTCCAAAATTTTATATTAAGCATGTCTTGGATTATTCATGATAAGGGAAAATAGGAATAGCCTGTCTCAAACTGTATGTGGTCTACTTCACAGCATGGGAATCAAGATCATGCATTGTGAAAGGTCACACAGCAATTGATTAATAATGTACAGCAAACCCCTTTCGACAATGAGTTCAGTAATCAAGCATGGAGAAGGGGAATCATTTGTGCAGGGGGGATGGGGATGATTTAAATTAGACAAGAGTTATTGTTTGATCTAAAATAATGAAGTGGTAAAGAAATGATTCGTGCCAGACACATTTTGCAGATTAACGCTAGTCACATTTTGTAATAAGTATAATAAATTTTAAAGAAAAAGTCGGGACTTGCAAAATATTTCATAATATTGCTAGTTTTATAATAACCACTTCCATAATAGTCATGCTTGAGGGTATACATAATAACATGCTGACCTGCTAATTGACCACTTCAGTGAGGGTAACAATGTAAGACCACAAATACTTGACAACCATATAGGAAAGGCAAACTTTGCACCCTCTGCAGCCCTGTTAAGCCCATGACAAGATCATGGAATGCATGACAGGGTGCAAGATGTGACATTCCACTCACATATTTTTTGTTTTTTCTTGTTCTGAAGGTTACTGAGGCCTGATAATTTTAAAATGCAGTCTAAATAGGAATCACTTAGATAATAACAGATTGCTAGAGACTAAGACAAGGTTCACAATAAGAAAGTGCGAAAAATAAGCACGCAGATGAAGCCATCATCATACTCTCACAACTTTCCTTTTATTCATGAGTAAATACCATAGTTTTTTTCTCAGCCTGCTTTTGGATGTCTGGTTTGATGTATTTTTTTCCAGTCAGCTTGATTACGTTGATAGGTATGTAGGTACTGAAGTGTGTATTAATGTTTATTTATGCCTTTTGAATGTGTGTAAATGTGAGAAGACTGTGCCAGTTTTGCACTGTGTCTTTGCATGTATGTAAATGTGAGAATACTATGCCAATTTTACATTCTGCCTTTGCATGTGTGTAAGTGTGACAATACTGTGCCAGTTTTGAATTGTGTCTTTGCATGTGTGTAAGTGTGAGAATACTGTGCCAGTTTCGTAAAGCACTCAGGGGAGTGAGCACTAAATAAATGCTCTTATTTGTATTTTCATAATTTCTCTGGTCCTTCTATTGACAGGAAAGTCATGTAAAATCTGGTACAGTTAACAGAACTTGTTTAGTAGGTCCAATATAAATCCAGCCAGTGCACTGTGACAAATGTTGCTTTATGGACAGCTGTATTTAAAGGCTTTAAACAGAGCAGTAAAAAGGACACACAGAGGAGGTCTGAACAAAAGCTCAGAGATGATCCATGGCTAGATCTTGAGAATTTCATTTCCAAGAAAGCAAACCATAATTACAAATTTCAGAAGTATTCAAGTAAGCAAAATCTGACACAGACTGGAAGACTGGAATACTCCAGGACCTGTCAAAGGCAGTATGTTATAGAGTATTTGTTTAAGGTATCATGTTTGATCCTGCTCAGTGTTACTCCATGCACACCTATGTTACCTCCTGCAAAAGTCAAATGATAATATTCTTAGACAAACTCTCTGGGTTAGACTGTCTCCTGATGGTTACAAAAACTGCAAGGCTTAAGGCAAAGGGATGTACAGGTTATGCCAAATGGAGGACACATATTAAAGGTAACTCCCATCTTCAATGATGCTTTTGCTTTTCATGAAAGATGGCTGCCAGAAGTTAAGTGCAAACAAACCCAAGAACAAGGGCACTTCCTCACTGACATGGTTGCCGAGGGGGGAGACACAATCAGAACTAAAAACAATTTTAAAATGCTCACAGAGAATTGGATGAGTGAACACTTGGGCTGTGTGGGGTTTGTAATGTTTTTCCCATTCCCAGTGCAAATTAAGCATTCTCAGCTGGCTGCTGCTATGCCAACCTTCTAGGCTTTGCCTAGCTGCATTGGTGACTGTGGCAATGCCTAAGCTCCTGCTTTTAGCAGCTGGGATGAATGAGGTAAAAATACAGAAAGAAATAGGGACAGGACTATTCAACCAAGTGATGGCTCTGTGAGCAACCCCTCCTTCTCAAGAGCACCTCCACAATTCAGCGTAACTGTCTTTGCTCCTAAAGCAATTAAGATTCTGCACTCAATTGGTCATGTTGAACTTTGAAATTCCTTACACCCTTGCCTCCCCCCCCCCCTTTATCTGTTGCACAAACTTGTCTAAGAGATTCACACCATACTAGGCATTACATCCACAAAATTTACATTTGGTTGCTAATTCAGGAGTTCCCCAACTTTCTTGGTCACTGTACCTCTTGATGCCATCAGACAATCAAATACAGAATGCCCTAGTCTTCAGCCCATTGAACTGGTCTTGGCAAAGAAAAGTATTGTCAGCCAGTATCTTGTATCTCTGTTGATAAAGAGCACTCATTAAGTTTGTCCTCACATTTTAAAGACATATCCCAGGGGTACACCCTCCTCAAGTTGGAAACCCCTGTGCTAAACAAACACAATAATGGGAGCTGAGATACACTAATTCTTCTCACAAAATCAAGAGAAATGTAAGAATCTATAAGCAGATACAGAATATCACGAAAAACAAGTAGAGGACATCATATTACACACCTTCATAAGGAATGTCAAAAAACAAAGGAGGAACTCTTGTAATTCAGGGGAAATACAATCAGCAGAGCACAGCCAATTGGAAAACATGAATGTAGTTCTTACAACATGAAATATATGCTACATCAAAAAACAAGAGGGTGGCTTAACTTTTAGGAATGAACTCATACCCAACAAAATACATACATTAACGCGAAGTAACACAATTTCTCGTAGTCTCATATGTACACAGTTTGAACACCTCTGTAAGGTGTAGCACACACAACAGTAGTTGCCTTGCACACAGCACAGATTTCACAATACTTATCCCAGGACTTGCCTCTTCTACAATGTGCACAGGCCATTGCAAATAAGTTTGATACATTCCTATACCTAATAGTATTCATATCAATATTCTTCTGCTAGAGAGCACTGATTACAGGAGCCCATACTGTGTAGCCTTAATGTAAAAAGCCTCTATTCTCTAACTTGCATATCAGTAGGTCCATTATAATAATGCATTTTAAGTCTCATATCCAAGCTAATACCCATTCAAGTGACTTCACACTATTATTACTCCAGCAGGCCTGACCATGCTAGGCCTTTTTCAACTCCCTGGGAAGCATACAGTGCCACTACCATTTACAGGCATTGATCACTTTCATTCTGACAATATCCTCCACTGCCTTTGGCCAGATACTCATGTCACAGATGAGTGGACTGAGGAAGATGTGAATGATATGCTTTCCCAAGGCACTTACAACATGACGATGGTCACAAATCAAACCCATCATCTTTTGATCTTGAGTCCAACTTCAGCCAAACTGCTCCATATTTCATTCAATACCATAAAGCAAAACCATTATTCATTGTTAAATCTGATAACCTTGTACCTATGCACTGTTTACCTTCACTAAATCTAGCCAGTCAGATCTGAACCACAGAAAGAATATTCACCTGCTGAAAGATACAGACTAGGACAATCTTGAAATCATCTGCTCTTCCTCTTAACCATGTTTCAGACTCATACTCTCAACATTTCCTCATCCCAAAAAGACTTACATTGCAATGTTCAATTTGACACAGACTTCACAGTTTTACAGCTTTTGTAATATTGTCAATATCAGTAGCAATCATATTAGGACATCAACAGTCACCAGGCCATACTTCTGACAAGAACCTCGGATGGAGTGATGATGATGATTACAAACCAGCCAAATTTGAATGTCAGTCAAAGCGCATGGGCAGCGATGCAGAATAAAAGAAAGATGACACAAAAATCACTGGGAAGTGAGGAAATGAAAGTAAGGCACAGTGGCCTTAGCCAGCATTCAGACCTGGGCCTCACACAGGTTTATGTAGAGGTCGCTGTCGTAAGACACGGTGGCAGTAGATTCTTTCTCCTGGCTAGGAGGGTCAAACAAGTCAATCCTCACATCATTCTTCTTGCTCTTCTTCCCCTCCAGCTTCCCATAACCTCCCCCTCCACTGTCCTTACTGGACTTGTCTGTGTGATTTGAAAATGTGCTGTCCGAGGGTCCATCCGTTAAGGACTCAGTGTAGTCTGCCTTGGTGACACTTAACTCCACAGGGTTGTTTGAGTTATTCCCAGATCCAGATTTTTTTGAACAGTTGGCAACTGAGCCATTACTCCGCTGGCCGTCCTTCTCTTCAGCGATTTTGGTGAGGACAGCTTGCTTGGGCTTATCGCGCTCTTTGTGCTGGACAAAGCACTGCAGCTGAACTCGGACCCCACCATCACCTTTCCCGTTGGAACTGCTGCTGCTGCTGTGTTTACTGAGTTTGAGAGGGGCATGGCCATTGGTTGCCAACTGGTGGTGTTTCCCTGAGGCACCACCTTCTGAGAAGTCAATGTCCAGAAGAGCAGCAGCTTCGGTCATGGCAGCTGTATACTGACAGCTACTGTGTTTCTGAAGAATCTCTTGATTGGAGGGATGCCGCTCAAAGAAGGGCATGGCATAAAACAGAAGACCGCCGAGAATCATGGCCACTCCAGCAAAGATGTAGCCTGCCACTTGAGATTCATAAGCATCATTCAGGTACGCTGAGAAAGAGACATAGGCAAATCCAGTGATCATGATGATCTTTTTTGGAAACAAAAAACACAAAAGAAATGGAGATAATTATGTTGACCCCACTGAACATAAATCCACAGGTGCATGATTATTATTGCAAGCAAGAGGAGGGTGATATTAAGCTGCCTTGTGTTTTACGCTTTTATGTACACAATAGTCTGTTTTCTGACACAGCTGTGATTCGGCTTACCAAAAAGATTTTGTAGATTTCAATTACAACTGGCCTAACCAACACATAAGCCTGTCATTAACAAAAATCAAATAAACTATTTTAGGCAGCCACATATTCACACCACATAACCAAGATACAAGCAAAACTGCAAGTTGACAATATCTGTGAACAAATAAACGAACATTTAATAACAGAGTTCTAGGCACCGAGTCCTGTCATAAGGTTCATGAATTTACTTTTTTGTCTCATGTGAGCAACATTTTCCTAAAATTGCCTGAAACTATTTGTCTCGCGCACTCAAATGTATAACATGCTCACATACATTCAAAAATTATAGTTTTTGTTGACCAAAGTGGCACCTAATATTTTAAAAAGCCGTATCTCTGGAAAATGGCTTAAAAAGAAAGACTGGAAATTGGTTAAAAAAAAAAAAAACAGGAAAAGGATGTCAGGCCTGGGCAAAGGATTGGTTCATGGTGAAACAGATTAATTGATGATAAAATAAGAAGAATTAAATCATTAACCACTTCCTGAATCATTAATTCAACTTGACCTCAAAATTCAGCCATGTACCTTTCTGATTAAATTACTGTGTCATGCACTATTCTCAGATAGTCTAACCCTGAATCTTTCCTCCAGCCCTGCATTATATACATCTTGGGAGAGTCACTGCATTATACCTGTTTCGAGCAGCTTACAAACAAGTCAGACCCATTTCAGAAACAAAGTCTGACCTGATCTGGTAAACTAAGTTAGTCACCACTAACAACTAGAAATAGATCTAATCTTGTGAACCAGTGTATCCCTGACTTATATCCTGGTAAATGATAATTTGATTTGATTTTCACCTTCACCTAGCTCCTAGCTTTTAAAAAGTTAACACTGTGTATGTGCTACCATAAGTGTACATGACCACGGATCCTCAACATCAACAGCAGCAGTGTCACAGCAACAACCACCACTACTACCTCTTCCCCTCTTCACCACCACCACCACCATCACCACCACTATTCACAAGAGAAGATAACTTGTAAGCACAAGTACCACCACTACTGCTGCCACTACCCTCACCATCACCACTGCTTTTGCCACTATCAATATCACCACGATAACTCACAAGCAGTCGGTGCTCCAAATAGGAAGGGAAAACTGTTGGCAGCACACAAGAAGCTCCATGCCCTCTCCATCAGCTTGGTCTTCACCAGCTCATACACATAGGTTTTCAGGCTAAGGAAAAAAGCATGAAGAGTCAGAAAATGTCAGGAAACTAACCAGGAACAGTCACTAATGGAAAGAGACAATATACGTAAGGAAGCTGACTAGAAACAGTTGATAATTAAAACTGTGCTGCCTGAACATTACCCTCAGAGGGCAAGCCCTGTCTACAAATGGCGTGGACACTGCCTCGATTCCGACGGATTTGCATATATATTTCAAATACTAGTCTAGATGTTGTAATATCAATTTTCTTTATCATAACATTCAGATGGACTTGTGATCTGCACAGTTTCTGTTCAGTCTGATTTGCTTTACTCATAAAATTCGGAAAAATAGCACTCTGATTTGAAGCAGGCCACTGAATTAGTGAAACGTCACACCATGCCTGTCTCTTCTTTTATATCCCAGACGAGCCTTTCAGTTCCATGAGTGGACTTATGTCTCTTGTAAGAGAGCTGTTGAATGAGTAGGTGGTAAGTGAAAGAGTCATGCAGGGTGAGTGGGTAGGTAAGTGGATGGGTTGCCGAGAATACGAGTGTGCTGCTGTGCAAGTGTAGAAAGGAGAGTGGGTGAGAGAATGAAGAAGTGATTGATTGGGTGAGTGAATGTGCAAGAGGATGGATAGATGGATAAGTATGTGGGTAAGTGAACATGTCCAAATAAATGGGTGATGCACATTTTTCACTCTCTAAAACAGGTCTATGCAGCCCTTCCCTGTGGTCATGAACTATCCCCATATTACTGTATGATTTTGCATATTGGTGTGCAATCTTTCAGTTCAAATTCAAAGAGAGCTGCAGCAGAATTGCACTCCAAAGTTTGCTCAGTAAAAATTGGTTAAAAAAAAGCAGTATTTCATTTTGCTTTTAACATGACTTGGTGTGCAGCTCTGGCATGGAAGATCGCATGTTGAAGTGCAATATGGTACATTAGTTATAACCCCCATCAAGAGACCAAAGCTGCCCACACCCAGAAGCCCTGCACAGACCTCATTGGAATGAGGAAGTAAAATAAAAGTCCCAGAGCTTGATAATCCATGATGTTAATT
Organism: Ellobium chinense; assembly: GCA_033807755.1. Classification (NCBI taxonomy): domain Eukaryota; kingdom Metazoa; phylum Mollusca; class Gastropoda; order Ellobiida; family Ellobiidae; genus Ellobium; species Ellobium chinense. The sequence goes on from JAWQUT010000312.1 coordinate 779,906, forward strand.
AAGACTTGACCCAAAAATTTATGATTGAGATTACTGCCATGATGATGATTTTTGATTGCAATTACAACACTTTTTTGCTGTCAGGATAAAAAGCTATTCCTCTGTCATTCTCCGTCTATGCAATCATACAGTAGAAAATCTGGGAAACATGCTCTCAAACCAGCTAGCCAAGGCAAACAATCCCATATTTTCAATGTCCAGAGAGTGAGACTCAAAAGCATGACTGTAAAATGGTTCGAGTTACTGGTAAACAAGTGTTGTGATTGGAAAACAGAGCTGCAAAGTAAACAAGGAAGTGAGCATCAGCCGGCAGTCAGCCATGTGGAAAGTTGTTTTTCAGCTTTATGGAAAGGTCAATTCTTCATTGGACAGAGGGGTGGGGTCCATCTCCGAACTTTTCTCTTCTTCCTTAGAAATGAGTAGCTACTTCCCGTCAGCTTTCCCTCCACTACTGGCTTGATCGCCCCAGCAATGATGGGGGCCCATGGCTGGGATACCCCACCTCCCCATATCTGCCACTGCCATCATGTCTGTGAACCTATCTCCCATAAAGAAAAGGCTGTGTACACCAACTTAGTTCAAAGTCTCCTTTTGGCACATCCATATAACCCATAATGTTCTCTATTTGTCTGTCTGAGCAATTCTCCAGAAAGATTTCACAACTTCCAAGATAGCCAATCATATTACTGTACATGTCATTGATTAACAGATAAAATGAGGTGCAATGCAAACGATTTTTTCGTCCCCTGTAAAAAATGTAAAATAATGATTCTGGCATATACAATTATACAGTCTTTTCCTATAAAATGGCAGCTATCCTTTCTCTCACCTGTAGTAGTAGCTGCCACAACAGATCCCATAGGCCCAAGCGTACAAGGCGTGAGAGCTCTCGTCATTGGCCAGAATAAGGAGGAGTGTGAACAGACCACATAGTATGGCTGAGCTTTGACAAAGGTGGCGCCTGCAACAAGATGATTTCTAGATATGATGGATGCCGAGCGAAGGAACACCAACAACTGAATATGACAGGGTGACATGGGTGGATGGAAATAATTTATATAACAGAAAATGGAAAACATGGATAATGACATAAAAAAAATTGGCATGGCTAGACAGATACAACAGTGCAGAGAACCATGGATAAATGAATACAAGAGAGATAAGCAGAAAGATGGATGCTAGGGTAAGCTGGATGAATGGATATACACGTAATAGGTATCCACATGGATAGGTGGACATGACAGGGATCGACTGAGTGGGACAAAGACAGAGGGTATAGAGTTGGGCAGAGTGAGAGAGAGAGATACTAGGTGAGAGGACTAACAGGGAAAAACTAAAAGGAGACAAGAGACAGAATAAGAGAAAAAGACATAAACAGAATGACAGACAGAGTGAAGGGAAAAAAATGACTGAGTGAGGGGGAAAGAGTGACTGGGAGAGAAGCAGATAAAAGTGAAAATGGGGTAAAGAGTGTAAGAGACAAACTAATCAGACAGACTGATGGACACACCAAATGACAGACTGACAGACAGATAGACTGACAAACACACTAAGAGAGTGATAGCGGTACCTTGATATGTAGCATTCGTTGCTGTTTCTAATGGTGATGTAGCCAAGGCCAACACAGCCCACCACAAAACCCATGCCCAGGTAAACTGAGAGCAGGAACAGGCGAGCTGGCTCTTCATTATTCAAATCAGCAGTCCTTACCTGACAAAAGAAAAATCAAATCAAGATGCTGGTGATAAAGACCAATGAGGTGATGGCATTGACTGAAGACAGTTCACGATAAAGTTGATGGTTTATTTATAATGTCATGGTCATAAGCATGAGACTTATCTTGAATATAAGTAATCTGCAATAGTTCACAATTTTATGTAAAGCATGTACTCGATAAGTGAATGCCTAAAACAACATCTGTCACACAGCCACTGGCTAAAATAAAAGCATAAGATCATGTACATTTGCCTTACTCACAGTCTGTGATAGGTGATTTTTTTTTTTTTATTTCCAGTGAACTTGGCCTATCTCATGCTTTCTATCATCTATATATGTCTAAAGAGAACTTTTACGCAAGGATTTCCCTTCTCACTAGCATGTATTCACAAAAATCTCCAAGTCTAAGATGTTCTGGTGTTTGGAGAAACAGTGTATGAAATGTCTGAAACTGGAGTTCTCTAGGGACTTTTTGCAAGATTTGATATATCACAATCCAGCAGCCCAGAACAGCATATTGAGCATCTCAAAGAATGCAGCTTTAACAAACAAAAAGATGCTGTTTTCTTTGGTGGGTGGATATGTCAAGGAAATGCAATTCTCATGTGCACAACTAAAAGCTGGAAAGAGGGTGCAGAACCACAAATTGGGCAACTTTCATTCACCCACTCCATTTTCCTAGTGTGCTTTCCACAGGCAACACTCTGCACTACTGGATTCCTGGATAAGCTTATAGGCCTTACAAGATCAGTTTAAGGTAGTGCCGGGCCAGGTCTTCAACATCAAGAAGACATTTACAGTCCATGTGACCCCTTATTTTACAATTCAGAGAGAAAGAGTGAATGAGATCATGAGAGAATGTGAGAGAGAAAGAGAGAGTGGGAAAAGAAATATCAATATTTTAACTGGAGTGGGGGAGGGGGATTGTAATATATATATTGTGAACACTCAAAAGTTTCTCCTCTGTCACAAGGAAATTTTGGTGACTAAGAAATCTGCCTAGGATTCCCCATACCACCAGACAATTTGCTTGCATTCTGTACGGGGCCTGTAGAAAGTGCTACTTTTGTTGCTAGTTTAATCTGGCACCAAGGCCATAATTTGATTCACTGTCATATCATATGGTGATGACGATCACCTTGTCCTCTGCAATGTTGAGAGGAAGTGACTTAATAACAAAGGGGTCAGAATGCAGGGCGAGGGGGTATATAGATATTTAAACTGTACATTAAAGCACTTAAATTCATGATAAACTAGTTGTTATAGAAATAACCACACCCACACACTCATCTTAACAAATGCTCTTTTGCTTACTCTGTGCCACTCCATCTCCATTTTTTTTTTCACATTTTCTTCCCAACCTGTTTTGGTTCTCTATCCATCTTTCTTCATCTCTTTGTTGTTATTTTCTTAGTCCTCACATTGTGCCTGCCACAGCTAAATCTTACTTACTCTAAACTTTTCTGTATTCTGTAAAATTTCATTAAAAAAAAAGTTCATCTGAAGAATTACTCCCAACTTGTAAAATTTCTGTATTCTACAAGATTTCATTTAAATTTTATCAGACAACTTATTCCAAACTCTAAGCCTTCCTATATTCTGTAAGATTTCACTTCAATTTCATCTGAAGACATATTTTAAACTCTAACCCCTTCTTGTATTCTGTAAGATTTCATTAAATTTCATCTGAAGACTCATTCCAAACTATAAACCTTCCTATATTCTGTAAGATTTCGTTACATTTCATCTGAAGACTTATTCCAAAGTCTAAGCCCTCATGTATTCTATATGATTTCATACTAATATGATCTAAAGACTTATTCCAAATTCTAAACCTTTGTGCCATTATGAGATTTCACCTGCTCTATGGTGATGGTATTATCAAAAGGTAACAAAGACAATGCTGCTGCCCACACCACAACTGCTGCCAATGATAAGGGTGATAATGAGAAAAAAAAAAGAGTACATACACTGACAAAAAATGTAAATGAACACATGACAGGCAAGAACAACTCACCAGACAGGCCAGAACAACTCACCAGACAGGCCAGAACAACTCACCAGAAGCACAAAGGGCACATGAATCCCAATGCCTATGACAGCAGAAATTACGATGAGCGCTCGCAACGACCTCATCTTTAGAGCACTAAAATCCAAGTATGGGGGTTTCTCCGCCTCACGGTCCCTTCGGTTCTTCTTCTGGCTTTTGAGCTGAAGGATGACCTTTCTGCGTGGGTGGTACAAGTTGGCTGAGCGGTACATGGCACTAGCGATGATAGTGAGCACCAATAGGCCAGCCACACACTGAAGTCCATGCATCCACTCTATGACTCTGTGGATGGGAGAAAAATACACAGATCAGATCAGGGTGAATGAAAAGATTACAAAATTTTTAAACATCATTCAAAATGTATCTATTTATGCCTTAAGACTGCCTTTTGAGCTATTTAATGCTTCAGGATCACTGGACATCTTTATGTATGTGAATGTTTTGCAAGCACAAAAGTACAATAGAACTTTGATATAATGTATGTCTTGTGTGAAGAATATGAAGTACTGCAAAAATAATGTAGTAAAGATTTAGTAATGAGGCCGACTTCAATAATGAACAGACATGATAATAACAACTCTGTGTTCATGAAATTCATACCTAAAAACATGGTATCCTCGCTGAATGTGTACTTAATATCCAAGTTCCTGTGTATGTATATTTGTTGTGAAGTATGACGAGCCTGCAGCTCTGTGAGGTTTGGCACAATTATATTACTTTATTAATTATTATTATTATTATAATAATGATGGCACAAATTTTTGGCAATCTAATGTCACATAAAATATGACTGGAGCAAAAAGTCACCTCCATAACATTAGCTGATAAATAATATACATAGGAAGTCTGTAGACTGAAATGATGTGGACCAGATAAAATTTTGATATCAACAATATTTCAGATTAATATCTGTAATGACCTCTAGTGATGTGAGACCATTGGTAACCACTTCTCAGTTAGGACAGTGGCCCATCACATCTTTTCACATACTTTCACAGTTTCTTGTAAGCCACATGTTCAGGCCACTAAACTCTGTCATGGTTATCATCTTATCTTTTAAGGAATAGGCTAAAGCACAGCAGACTTCTTAGGATGCTGAGAACACTGAGTGATATGTCCTGGCAGGGGGTTGAAGGCATTACAACAGTAAAAAGTGACGACACACTGGTGAAGGCTGGATTGCCCATCCTAGTTTGTTGCCCTCAATGTGACAGAGAAAAGCCTACAGAGGGCTTAGTTTGACATCGGAGCATGATGCTGTTATTAGGCTTCTTTCTATCCTTTCCCCATTCCATCTCAAGCCCACACAAACAAACATGTGTGTATATATATGTATGTGTGTGTGTGTATGTGTGTGTGTGTGTGTGTGTGTGTGTGTGTGTGTGTGTCTGTCTGTCTGTCTGTCTGTCTGCCTGCCTGCCTGCCTGTCTGTCTGTCTGTATCTCTCTCTCTCTGTGTCTGTCTCTTTGTCTCTCTGTTTCTGTCTGTCCGTCTGTCTGTCTGTCTCTCTCTTTCTCTCTCTCTCTCTCTCTCTCTCATTACAGTTATTGGTTGTACGTACACAGGACATGCAAAGCCTTCCTTACAGGGGAGAAAAATTGATTTACGTGAAGAAAACAAAGACATTTTGAAATGTCACCTTGTTACCAGCTGGCAAGCTGATCCTTTGCGCTAGCCAGACTTTGAATATGTCTGTTTATTGCAACAACTTTTGTGAAAAAAAAAAGGGGGGGGGGATAGGAGGATGTAAACTAGGATAGGTAACGGAAAACGAACATATTATAATTAACATATTCATCTGGTATAGTTCTACTTTTTATGTCATAAGTAAAAAGATAATAAAAAACATAGGCAGTGTTGACAAGTGAACCAGAGAGGCAGAAAGGGGTTAAAGGAAAGATAGCCATGAATGAGAGACAGCAGGAAGACGGAAGAAAAGAAAGATAAATTAAGAAAAGAGGGAGAGAAGGAAGGAGACAGAAAAGGGGGAGGGCAAAATAGCGAAGACACTGAAAGGGAAAGACTGAGAGAAGATAATGAGGCAAGAGAGACAAGGTAAGACGGTAGAAGATGTTGAGAATAAAGAAAAGGAGGCTGAGACAGAAGGAGAAGAAGAAGGAAAGGAGAAAGAGAAGGAAAGAAGACGGGGAAGAATAAGAGTGGGCGAGTGATAAAGATGAAAGACAAGATAAAAGGAAGAGAAATAATAAAGAACAAGATGAAAGAAAGAAATAATAAAAAAAAATTATGAGAAATGAAGGAAGGTACAGAGGAAACAACCCCAAAATGAACCTGTGATATTTGAGAAGGGGAGGAAGAGTAGGCGAGAGAGAGAGAGAGAGAGAGAAAGAGAGAGAGACAGAGAGACAGAAACAGAGACAGAGACAGAGACAGAGAAAGATGGGCAAGAGAAAGCTGAAAGACAAATGAAAGATGGTGTCATTACTGAAGATAAAAAGAGAGGGGAAGAGAGAAGAAGAAAAGAACGCACCAAAAGCAAGAATAGGAGGGTGGTCACTTTCATGATAAAAGAATATTACAGAGAAAAACGTGAGTAAAGAGGGAGAAAGAACATGGAGAGATGCGAGTGATGTAGAGAAGAGCATGAGAGGAGGATGCATAGGGGGAACAGAAAGAGGGAAGGGCAACTTTTACAGAGTCGGATTAACCTGCTAGTAAGAACAGCATTTTCTACGAGCCTCGGATTTTCGAGGAACCCGTACTAAAGCTCAAAAGCTCGCTGATGAAATTGGGCCAGATTTCTTGTTTACGAACATTCCCTTGGCCAGATTTGTGATCGCACTGTAGAAGGCGAGCGTCAGCGATGTGAACTCTACATCTCCTCCCTTCCCAAATATCAATATCAGTAAAGCGATAGGAACTGAACGCAGATTTCTTAGGAAAATAGTTGATATTCATTTTCTTTCTCTCTCTCGTTCTCTCTCTCGTTCTCTCTCTCTCTCTCTCTCTCTCTCTCTCTCTCTCTCTCTTTCTTTCTTTCTCTGTACTATAATACAAGGGACCCCGCAGAATCTAACTTTGTTCTTGTTCTTGCGGGTCCCGAGTTACACAATCGATCCTGAATAGAAGAAAGAAAGGCGGAGACAACGGTAGAAAAATAAAAATGAGAGAAATCACAAAAGGAAAGAAGCACAAAGGATGACCAGAATCCAGACGTGATGAAGAAGAAGAAGAAGAAGAAGAAGAGAGAGAGTGGGAGAGAGGAAGAAAACACCCGAAGAAGAGAAGATGGACGTATGCGAGACGATGAAATAGAGAGGAAAAAAATGAGTGCAGAAAATGAAGAAGAGTGAAGACAAGGATATGTGAACAACACAGACAGAAGCGGAGAAAAAAACAAAACAAACGCGTGACATTGCGACAAAACCCGCTAATGCTGTTTCTTGATCAGACAAGTGCACTGGGCCCATCGTCAGTCCATACGTCCTAGCAGCGGGATGTATCGCGTCTGAGTATGAAAAATGTCAGTAATCATGAATTTCGAATGTGGATCGAAAGTCATCAAAAGTATCGGAAATGGTGAATGCATGGGAAGTATCGAGACTATCCGAAGTATCGAAAGTATCGGTGGCATCAAAGTCTCTGAACTATCAAAACTATTTTCAATGCTTCTCCGATCCTCAGTGGCAATCTAGTTCCCGGTCTCCTCACTGCAAAGCCTGGTGGTATCAAAAGGTATAGAAATGCCTATCCTATTATATCAGAATCAAAACGGAATCGATACGTTCGATACTTACAGCCTGAAGGCTCACGGCTCATAGAGATTCTCTAAAATAATATATTTATATATAATAAAATAATAATATATATCTATATTATCCATAATATCTCCATACCAAAGCTGGGTATTACGAGACATAAAAGTTCTGGTATCGGCCCACCATTATCTATTCCAACATCTGGTCTAACACAGATGTAATGTTAAGCCGTGGCTACTCCGATCACATACAAAAGAGAAAGGAAGCGGCCGGCGGGGAGGGGGGNGGGGGGGGAGCAGAGTGAGAGAAAACCATAACGAGTTATTCACACTAAGGCTGGTGACACACTGTCTTTCTTTGTTCTGAGGAAGAGCAATGGTGAGGCGCTGGCCCTTGGAGCGGGGCGGGGAGTGAGAGAGAATGACAGAGGCTGAGAGAAAGACAGAACGAAACAGAAGAGGGAAAGTGAAGCTTGGGAAGCAAAGAGACTCTTGAAGAGGGGGGGGGGAAGAGAGAGAGAGAGAGAAAGAGCGGGAGAGAGAGAGAAAGAGCGGGAGAGAGAGAGAGAGAGAGAGAGGAATTCACATTCGGACTGGCGCCAAATATCGTTTTCGTCTTGAAAAAGAGAAGTGAAAAGATACAACCAAACGGAACCAGTGATTTTTGGGTGGTGGCTTGAAGAAAAGGAAGAGGAGGGGAGGGGGGAGGGNGGGAGGGAGAGAGGGAAGGGAGAGAGGAGAGAGAGAGAGAGAGAGAGAAGAAAAGAGTGTTATAAATAAATTGTGGTTAGTTTCACATTCTGACCACGATGTACTCTAGCGTCCTCATCCTACGAAGGAAGAGTAGAAAACTGAACCAGAAGACCTAGAAGACAGCCAGTGCGTGCCACTGACGCTTGAGCCACAGGACCCCCCCCCCCCCCCNCCCCGGTTGGGTTGAAGGAGAAGAGAAGGGGTGAGGATGGTAGTCTGGGTTGATGAAGAAGGGGAGGTTTGATGATGGTAGTCTGGATTGAGGAAAGAGAGGAGGAGTGAGGATGGTAGTCTGGGTTGGGATGGGGAGAGGTGAGGATGGTAATCTGAGCTGAGGGAGAAGTGTGAGGATGCTAGTCTGGGCTGAAGGATGGGGGTGGTAGTCTTGGGTTGAGGGAGGAGAGGAGGGGTGAGGATGGTAGTCTGGGTTGAGGATGAAGGGGAGAGGTGAGGATGTCTGAGTTGAGAAAGGGGAGAGATGAGGACGGTAGTCTGGGTTGAGGGAGAAGGTAAGGTGTACTAGTCTGGGCTGAGGGAGGAGAAAAGGGGTGAAGATGGTGGTCTGGGTTGAGGAAAAAGAGGAGAGGTGAGAATGTCTGGGTTGAGAAGGCCAGTCTCGGCTGAGGGACAAGAAGAGGGATGAGAGTGTGAATGGATAACATGGCACCTCCTGGTCAATCCAAAATCAGGTCACACCGACCTCCTATCAAGGTCCTTCCCCCCTGCTAAAAGAAAAACTAAATGTTCACCTTCTGCAACCGTGCCTTTCTACTTCTCTTTCATATACACATGGGTGCGCAAATCTGACACACATACAAGTGTGCTCACACACACTCAATTGCACGCGCACACAAGAATTGACACGATGCATACATTCACAGATACAAACACAAATATGGTAAAGTCAAGCTCAAAAACGGATTTTCTTTTGTGAGGGGTGGGNGTGGAGAGATCTAGCTGGGGGGAGGAGGGGTGGAGAGATCTAGCTTTTCACAATCTGCAATTTGATAAGACCAGCCTCTCGTTTCTCTCTCTCTCTCTCTCTCTCTCTCTCTCTCTCTCTCTCTCTCTCTCTCTCGCGGGCACCCAGATCTTACTGGCACCATCTTGTCTCTTTGTCCCACAGGCTGCAGACGGGGACTGATTCCATCATTTATTTTATCCGGTCTTTGTAGGCCTATATTATATCCATCCGTCTCTCTCTTCGTTTTTAAAATATCTTCTTCCTCTTCGCTCTATCCCTCTCTCCCCCTGCTCTTTCTTTCTCTCGCTCTGGCCGCCGCCATCGCTATCCGTCTTGGCAGGACAACACAGTGCTGTTTCCTTAGCAGGTTTATTTCCGAGCTCGCACCATAGATAGCTCGACATGTGAGCTGCGGAGGGCTAAATCTGGCCACAAATTGACGTCACATCCTCCACCCGGGTCACCGTTTCCCCGGCAACGTGACGCGGAACGACCGATTTCTACAGCTCTTGTTGCACGAGATTTCCAATTCTATTCAAAGTTCGCCGCTACGGCCGACGATGGAGATTTAATTTTTTTTCCCTTCTCTCCTCTTCTCCCTCCACCTTGCTCACACATTTCCAGGCCTAAAATAGAAACTGTTGATGTTATTTTGTGGCCGGCGGTGTAATACAGGCGGGTCAGAATAACGAACGTGCTGCTGCCATCAGGACGATGGAGCTGCAAACAAACAAGACAGCCCCTACGGGCCGTCTCCGTGTCTGCCCTAGTGTTGACCAAACTAGTTTTTTTTTTCTTTTCTTTTTCATACGGGAATAATGCTGATCATAACATCAGTTTCTTGACATTTTTTTTTTTTAAATCAAGGTCTCATCTTTTTTTCTTAAATTTTTTTGTGAAACAGGGAAAAAAAGCCTAGGAATATGACGCACGCACGCAGGCAGGCAGAGAGAGAGAGAGAGAGAGAGAGAGAGAGAGAGAGAGAGAGAGAGAGAGAGNAGAGAGAGAGAGAGAGAGAGAGAGAGAGAGAGAGAGAGAGATTTTTAGTGAAACAATTTTGCTGAAGTACCGCGTTATTATTTTCAGTAAACCAACCCCTCCTTTCCTCCTCCTCCCCCCTCCTTCACCCCTAAAACCTGACAATCATCTGGGAGGGATAGACTGACAATGACAGGCAGACTGACTGACTGACTGACTGACTGACTGACTGACTGACCGACTGACTGACCGACTGACTGACTGATTGACTGATCAATCGATCACTGATTAACTGCATCACTTGAAAGCCCCCGATCCTGGAAACTTAACCTAACATGTCGTACGTTTAAGTAGGCTACGTTTATTCTCCACCCCTC
>JAWQUT010000312.1:790532-805495 GCA_033807755.1 Ellobium chinense
CTTATTATATTTATATTGTTGTATGCCAGGATAATTGGATGAAATTTAGATAACACAATCACCTGTGCAAAAACTCGAAATTATCACGTTACCAGCTCATGATCACATCACAAAAACTGATTTAAAAAAATAGAAAAAAAAATGCCCTCAGTTTGACTGGATTAAACACTAATGCCATAAACGTTGACACTTCAGTACTTAGACTTGCCGTTGTATTGTTCACCTGGTTAACTTTCGCAGAAGCAAACGTTTTGGGAAGTTGGTATACCAGGTACATGGATAAGACATACAAACCCTAGGATTAAACATGCGTCCACAATTATGATAGATCAGTATAAGCAAAATTGGAGTGCCGAAATTGAAAATAAAAACAAACCACGTTGCTACAAGGCCATTAAAAAAAACCACTCGTCCTAAAATAGAATCCCATTTAGGTGACATGCCGAAACATCTTGCTATTACCTCAACATAATTAGATTAAACTTTCTTATCACCATTTCCCGCTTAAACGGGGGAAACGGGTTTCGCATGCTTTTGAAGACAGAAAATGTAGTCTATGCCATAGCGAGGTGGGTGATGAATTCCACTAGCAATTCATTTGCTTTATCTAGCAGACAAACGGAAATCCGGCACTGTCCAAATGTCTTTGAAACAAAACAACTCTTTGGAAGCACAAATTATACAGTACAGCTGTAATTAGAAAATTAGCACAATTTGTAACTTATATAATGAAACTGCATCAGAACTGTTAGGATGGGAGTGTGTAAGTTCCTTAGTATATAATATAATCATATATATATAAATTGACACTGTAATGCTCCATATTACGCATATTTCTTTTAAAAGGACTTCTAATAGAGATCATTGTCACTGTCACTTCCTGGGCTACTTGAGGCTGTCTGGCCTTGTTGCTTTCATAGCTAAGGGGTGAAGCAGTTCGTTTGATTTAAATACGAATTCGGTTGATACATGTGTGAAGCTACGAACGCAGTGCATCCCAAAGAATACACGGTCTATAGAAAGGATAAACACTATTTCTAGATATTCCCAATAGTTATTTCCACCTATTATGCGATCTGCCCAGAGTAAGGCAACACTGAGATGAAGGAACACAATTTCAGTGCATCATCTGAATTTGGACTAGACTAGCTTTCTATTAAAAAAATGTTATTACACCTCGACATTAAAATATCTCGACATTCCCATCACTTACACGTCGACATTCCGATACCTCGACCTCTTATAAGCAACAATGGCATCAGCAGTTAAGTGAAATTACACGAAAAGACCACATAAGTACAAACAACCGGAGACAAGAATTATAATCCTACACATAGCTCTACCTCTATCTATATATATATATATTCGCACAGGTTCCAATGACTTCGAAGTGGGCCCTACTGAGACTATTAAGATGCATATAGGATCCATATGGAACTACTCATGGGCTGAATATGGGTACCAAACGGACTGAATTACCATTTAGTTGGTTCCTTTTCTTTTCCAGACGATCCCTATCTATGTTCATGTCAAACTTCATACGCTGCACTCTAATAGAGATACAAACTAAAACAGAGCTCTGACGCAAACGATGCAAACAGAATCCTAGATTGTATGTCTGCTTCAGAAGTGTGATACTGAAAGGTAGCCAGAGAGTAGTACTGTCAGGCAATCTTAAGATTTACTCGAACCAGTTTGGACACCCATTCTGAAAATGAGATATTCGATGACTAAGATAAAATTGTCTGCTATATGACTGTGGTATAGCAGCCGTATGACGAATCACCAGTGATCGGGATACTACTGGATAACTACATTAGCGGATTTAACCGTTGATAGGGTGCTCAACAGCTTTCTTCCTGCACGGCATCATCAATAAACGGAGAGCTGAATTTGAAATTCTTACCTCATCCGTAAAAACGACGAAATGGTGGCAGTGGCACAAACTTGCCCATACATTATTAGTGGAATCGTGCACCTCCAGTGAGAAGGGCTGCATTTGTTAGGTCTTCTTTGTAGTAATTTTGAGTATGAACTGACGTTATTTTTCCAGTATGAAGACGCTGTTCCTTGGACAACGGACTCGGCTCACTGGGGCTGTATCGCCCATATCATGCTCAAAATGACGTCAATTCATACTCGAGGAAGACCTAACAAACGTAGCCCAGACATCCTTCTGTCGAATTTCATGCAAGTTTACGGTGCCAATCGAATTTTATGTTCAAAGTTTACCGCGCTCGAAAATCGCTTGCCACTCCCCTGATCCATTCTTACAGTAAAGATGTTACCAATGGCGGTGCGTGGCCCCTAAAATGACTCTTTAGGTGGTTGGGGGAAATAGGGACTGGTGATTATATCCAGTCTTTTTCTTATGATAAACCTGTTATCATGGCCTTCTGTCGCAGTCATGAATATTAGGGCTTAACCCCCCTTGACCTTAATGATATACGAGTATATCCATGGACTGTAACTTTGCTGTGTTGATTGAAAATATAACTTCTGAGAACAACCTCGAAAGTCCTGAAAATCATTGTGCAAGCATCTTCCAGTGATCATGGTTAGACTAGCTTTACACAAGAATCTGGACAAAAAGTATTCAGCACTTCCGCCAGTTTGGACTGAGGAAAGACTTGGTCTCTGACTGTACTACTTTCAAAATGTGTGGATATCTATGAAAGTACATTGGTGCAACTCTTGTAGTATAGTATTCACAAAACGTCTGCAAAGTATATGTCCTGCACTATCTACAACCATCTCAGTTATTATTATTACTAGTTAATACCCATGCAAATTTGCATGAACCCATCCACATACGAGGTACACACACTCACACTCCACAAGACCAGATCAACTCACCTAATGAGTTCTTTGAATAACGTTGACATCACTGCAGCGCCAACCCCACTTCCGGCCACCAGTATCATTTCTGCCAGCTCGCGTTTCCGCCGGAAGTACCTCCCCACCATAATGTTTGCGGTCACTATGGTAACGCCACAGCCCAGTGACATAACGACGCAGTGGCTGATGAAGAGTTGCTCGGGCTGGGTGGAAAAGGCCAGGAAGAGACAGCCCAAAGCGCAGATGAGGCCCCCTATCACGCCGTACAGCCGAGGTGACTTCCTTCTGCAGATGATGGTGACGATGGGCGCGATGAAGAGGGAGATGGCGATACCGAGACTGCCCAGCCATGCTAGAGAAGGATGGAACAAAGTGAGAGTACAGGTTATTTCAGAGATTATCTCAATGTAGTGTCCTCTCTGGTCTAGTACAAGGTGGAAAGGAGCACTTATTAACAGAAGTGGGGAGTGAGATGAAGATGCTCATACAGAGTAGGGTGAAAGGGAAAGTACTCAAGAAGACAAATACAGAGTGAAAATGTAAGAAGAAAAGAAAGTGATGTGGTGGGAATCGAACCAAAGTGAGTGGCGTGGTCGTATGTACGTCTATCTGATTCCAAATTGACGAGGCGGTTGGTGCCAACGCAGAGTTCGCGGGTTCGATTCCCATCACATCACTTTCTTTCCCTCTTCCATTTTCTCTCTCCATTTGTCTTCTTGAGCACTTTTCCCTTTATCCTATCCTGTGTGAGCATCTGCTTGTGTCTGCTCACTCCCCACTTCTCTGGTCTAGACACATCGTGTGCTTACTTAAATCACTTCGTCTTGCTCATTCCATATGCTAAGTGTAACCGGATGGAAAGGCATATAGAGTATAGTATTCTTTATTACTAAGGGGGAGGAATGTGAGCTCAGTCTGATATTTTTTCAGATGTTACATATTATTTTAGAGAAGTGTGTCACCAGGGAATTTGACAAATTACTGTGAATGATAATTTTTTTAGAAGATAGGCCGAAAAAGACCTACACTAGGAATTTCTGGTCCCTGCCGGGAATCGAACCAGGGTCTCTCAGCTTGCCAGTCTGGACGTGTTACCACTACATTACAGGGACGCTAACTTCACAGAAATTTAATTCTTAAATATCTACTACCTGAATCGTCCCTAACGTTCATGTGTGAGTCTAGTGTTCCCGACTGCTCACATATGGATGGAACCCAGTGAGAGGGCAGTTGTTATTTCAGAGATTATCTCAACCTAGTGTCCACTCTGATCTAGGGACATCGTTGGCTTACTTTAATCACTTCGTTACGCTCATGCCACATTCACTTAAGTCATTTTTTTTTAAGTTTTGAGAAATTTGTGTCTCTAAACCTAATGCTCAAAGCAGAACAATGAGGCACTTGTGGTTCAGCTTGTAATCTTGGGATATAATAACGAGTCAATACTCTACCTTTCTCTTGAAAGGAAAAAGGAAGATAAATGGGGGAACAACAAGTTTAAAGAGTTTATTGGGGATAAGCCGGGACCACATCTGTGGTTCATGGGCAAAATGCAATATACGACGGGACAGCACATGAACTTTTAAGGCACCATAACTACTATTCACACATTTTCACAACGTACTAGTACATTCATACATGTTCACAACGTACTCATACATTCACATATATTCACAACGTCCTGGTACATGTTACATTTAATTATGGACCACTCACATACACTAATAAATCTTTCAGTCCTTACACTCAGTCTTTTTTTCCTCTAGTTACTTAACAGCTTTATATCTTAACTGAAATTTTTGAACATAATTTCAATGTTTCACATGGGCATATAAACACCTCAGATTCATCAAAATTTTAAAAAAAGGCAAATGTGGAATGAGTGTGACGACTTTGTTATGGAGGGCTGCATATGCACAAGTCACGCTCACCTTTCCGATCATCATCGTGCGTAAATTCGGGAGTATTTCTCGAAATTGCAAGGACTTCCGGTATCCCTTAACATCAGCACAAGTCTGTGTGACAGTTGCCCTTAAACCACGCATAGATCTTCACTTACTATACTTAGGCTGATAGATATTGACACCACCTCAGCCTGATTGTTCGACTTCCTTCATGCACACTTCATGCGGACATCCCGGCACAGAGCTTGGTTCACCCACCCACCCTCCCTCCAACACATACAAAGCACCATCACTACAGTCACTCCCAATAACAACAGTAACAATAACTTCATTATGCTTAGGCACCTTTGGTACAAATGAACATACATAATTAGAAGAACTGAATGGCCTATATAGGCCTACTGGAAATAACAATGACAATAATTCATTCATCAGCGCATAAGCACTCCACCCCCTTCCTCCCCCCCCCCAANCACTTACCCTCCCTCCAACATACACAGATCACCATCACCATAGCCACTCTTAGATAGGAACCTCTACATTAGATGCAGACGCTGACCGCGACCAAGACGACCAGTACATACCCCTTTCGACATACGAAGATCATCACCATCATCTCAACCGCTCGCCTCACAACCACGCAGACACACATCTGTGACCAGACCCGTAAGATGAAATGTCCTCTACAAATGCTTCCGTTGACGATTTGGAAGTCACTATAAATTTAGTTGGAAATACGGGTAGCCGCGGCTAGAATTACCCTTTCCCATCAAAACACAGAATGATCACCATTATTACAGCTACTCCCCACACAAACACACGGACATAGACCTACCTGTGGCCAGATCTGTAAGGTGGAACTTGTCCTCGATGATGAGATAGAGGCTGCCGTAGGCCAGATGGAAGCCACTACACAAGATGTGGACAAGGGTGGCCGCAGCCAGGACCACCCAACCCCAGCCCCCGTCGGGGTAGTGATCCCCAAGGTCTAAGCGGCTCACTGGCTTTATTTCCTGTGGGAGAAGAGCATTGTTAGAATCCACAAGCATCACAACATCTTCAGCCTATCATTACATAATCTCCATCGCAAATCATCATCATCATCATAACCATCATTATCAGCAGCAGCAGCACCATCAGCGTCATTATCATCATCAACAGACAAGAAACTCTAAAACTACGCATTTCACCATTTCAAAGTTTCGTCCATCATCATCATCATTACCATACACGCCTTGTGTAAAACAGGTTACACACAGCTTCAAGGTATGAAGATACCAGTATCATTATAATCATAACAGTCATCGTTATAAATCACATTCCCATCAAATACATTTAGCAACTTTTGCTCTAAAGTAGCAAAAATGCGCAGTCTGCATTTTGACCTTGGCTAAATGCATGTTTCCAACAGACATGTTGCAAAAAATAAAAATCATTCGGAAGCGGGATGATTCACTTGAAGACAATAACCTTGAAAGGTATGATATTCGAGCTCGATTGCCCTACTAGTCTGGTTTAATTGTGGGCAAGGTCTTTCGTGCTATAAACAGTAGCGAAGTGTATGTATTCAAATAATCACTGATTTGAAATGCAGGACCGAAGCATCATTATTATTAAATAATCACTCATCACCCTTTGAAATATTCTTTGCCAAATCAAAGATTACGGTTGAACATAACACTTCTTATGGTGTTTTTATTTTTTCATGGTAAGGCCCATTTTCACTTGCCCATTTTTCAGAACCCCATCCCCACCCCCGCCCTTCAAACAATGGAACGCTCACATGGACAACCCAAAAGTAATGATTATACACGGGCTATAGGAAGGATCTACGTCTCAACAGCAAAATATGGCAGCACATAATAATTTAGAACTGCAAAAGAGACGGTTTTATTGGAGGCCAATAAGTCTCCGATAATCAGGCATTCACTTTGATTCCGGGTCAAATGAAACGTGATCCCAGATAAAACTGGCAAGCCGGAGAAAAGCGCAGGTTTGTGTTGTATTGTAAGATTGGCTATTTAAAGCCAATTAATGGGGCTATATTTTTTTCTTTCTTGAAACAAGTCTCCAGCATATTCATTATGTGCTATCGATAGCTCAGACAATGATTACCCTGTCAATGGCCAGTCTTCGTTTCTACTGAAGTGTACTTAACACATTATGACTTTGTGATAAAATACGACGACCAACTGCGTAATCATTACTTAACAAGCTTGCAACCGTTAACAACCTATTATATTATTATGACACTAATCATAATCTATGACATCTATCTTTCCTATAAAATGGAGATAGAATGAAGAAGACAGAATGATCGCTCC
This sequence comes from Ellobium chinense, assembly GCA_033807755.1. Classification (NCBI taxonomy): domain Eukaryota; kingdom Metazoa; phylum Mollusca; class Gastropoda; order Ellobiida; family Ellobiidae; genus Ellobium; species Ellobium chinense. The sequence goes on from JAWQUT010000312.1 coordinate 797,599, forward strand.
CATGCTAGAGATGCGGCCAGGATACCCAAGGTCAGCCATTCCATAATCAACATCCAGTACCCCTACAGTCACTACAGTCAACAACAACAATAGCAATAACACCAACAGGCCCAGCTACCTGCATTCCACTGGTTTCCCTCTTGCGCTGAGACGTCGACAGCGGTGTATCCAAGTTGGTGGCCCCCGTTCCAGTGGCGTTCCCTCCTCCCATGGCCGTCGTCAGCCCCCCGGGGTTGTTGCCCCCATTCTCCGCCGGCCCCAGGCTCCGTCCACTCTCGTCGCTGGCGGCCCTGGTCAGGGGGTGGGACTCGCCGAGGGTCCCGGGGTCAGGAGAGGTCTTGTTGCCGAGAGGTGTGCTGGAGGGCATGACAGCCCTGTGCACAGGGGCATCCCCGCATTCAACGCACGCCGCGTCGAAGATTTTACACTCGTTGTGCGTTGTGACCTTCGTGATGACGTAGCCGTAACCCCGAGTAGGGGTCAATTACATGACTGACCCGGTAACCTTCACCTTCAGCAGGGAGGCGAGATCGCGGCTCGGCTCCACCCCCAGAAAAGTTTGTTTTTCAGTCCAATAAAACATGGGCAATTCTTAAATGATGACGTCACCGGATGTGGTACGGGTTCTATATTTAGTAACAACACGCTGAGTACTTCCAGTCCTGAGCCAATAGAGTAGTGCTAAAGAGTGAAAATAACCACGTGAGTGGTTGGATTATCCCCTCATTAACACAGTCTCAGAAGGGTGAATCCAGTATTCAGAGACCGGACGCCTTTGAAATCCTGACGTCCCGCGTAACGCAAAATAATCCAAGACCAGAAATGAAGTCTGCTATGTGTAGCTATTCTGTTATGACCATCATTTACAACGATTCTGTCAGTCACGTGAATGATGAAGGATCCAGGCTGGACAAGATCTAAAACTGCTGTCCGATATATCCAGACCTCATGTAACTGCTGGTTAACTCAGGATGGTTCGTGCCTTTACTTGTGAGTCTATCTCTTTTGTTTAACTTTCTGAGGATCAAAAAAAAAAATAAATATAGGATTATATGTACATTAAATGCAAATTTTAATATCATTCGAGAAAGCAAAGCTGAGCATTTTATTTACATGCTGAGCAGCGTGGCCGAAAGATTGTGGCATGGCATGAATGTAGCGTGGCCGAAAGATTGTGGTGTGGCATGAATGTAGCGTGACCGAAATATTATGGCATGGCATGAATGTAGCGTGGCCGACAGATTATGGTGTGGCATGAATGTAGCGTGGCCGAAAGATTATGGCATGGCATGAATGTAGCGTGGCCGACAGATTATGGTATGGCATGAATGTAGCGTGGCCGAAGATTATGGCATGGCATGAATGTGGCGTGGCCGAAAAATTATGGTATGGCATGAATGCCACGATGCTCAGTAGAAGCTCGTGGGTTCGACTCTTCCTGGGTGTTGCTGTAGATACCTTAAGTAGGTACTTCATTCATATTTCCCTCAGTCCTCCCGTCTGTAATATGGGTCCCTAGTTATAAACAGTGAATAATTTTGTCAGAATACTAGTGTTTAACGCCTGTAGAACTGCAACACCATTGTGTGCTCCCATCGGGTTGATAAAGTTACCGAATGATCTGGCCTGCGAGGATAATACTACTACTACTACTAATAATAATAATGTGAAGTCACATGACAGGGCATTTGCCTGGATAAGAACTATATAAACGTTACGGTCAAAGCATGCAAGTTGGACTAGTGACACATCGTGAACAGTTTTCTTTCAGTTTTTACAAAGGTCCACATACAGTGGAGCACGGATAAAGCATACACATTGGGACTGATCAAAAATGTGCTTTTAACCGAATAACAGTACAGTATTAACCATAGACGCATCGCTAGAGAAGAAAAATCGGGACCAAAAATATTGTACTCAGTATCCGTCTTCACCTTCCGATTGCTTCACTGTATTTTTACTTAACGTACGCTGAGTCTGAAGTAAAGGTAGAGAGAATATGAGGCTTTGTGACCAGCTCTTACCAATTAGTTAATGGAGCACTGCCAGTTCTGTGTGTGATGAAACTGTTGATAATGATAGTATATGTTGGTTTTTTTTAAAATCTGAGACACCTGCTGTAACAGTATTTTGTATAATTTAGAGTATCGCTTTTACATCCCCTCCCCTGCCCCCCATCCCCCTCGTCGAACACACACACGCACACACACACATACACACACACACATACACACACACACACACGCACACACACACACACACACACACACACACACGCACGCACAAAATGTACAGTGGTAGTGGACCATATTATACGATCAGTGCCTCATGATATCCCCTACACTCAAAAGGCACTACCCTCTAATAACACATCTTCAATACCTTGGGTAGGTATATGAGTGTGTAACTAGAGGTTCCACTCTGTGTCGATCCCGCAACTGACGTCGCTATAGTTTCGAGAACAGCAGCACGCAGCGTTCTACTATGTGAAATACAGGCGCCTTTAGAGTCACAGAGAGTAAACAAGCCCTTCCATTACGCGGCCGGCTCCTGGTATAATAACTATTCACCCACGTCTTGCCCTGGGCACAGCCTAACAACGCACAAAGCCATTCTAATTGAGTGTAGGCAAATGAATATGCAAATGAATCCGGCCGATACTGGATGTGCAAAACAATTCCGCGAAGCAGGGGCAGGCAGGGATAATAACTACAGTACATACCAACTTCTAGTGCGGAGTTAGAATCCGTAGGTTAGATCTCAGTTACATAGCAGATGTTCATTCGTAACATACCACGTGACAGCCCGGCTGACAGGTCTTTTTGTGGGTGCTGTATGAGAGCATGAGGGCTGCCACATGGGTCTCGCTTATATTTTGCTTCCCATCCAAACATGGATCAGATTCGCTGCGCACTTGAGACAGACACGCATCATGGACGTATTGTGGGCAACATACGAGCGCAACTACCAAGATCCCGGGTAATTCTGGCTTCACATGGTTACCATGCAGACTGACCAGTTTCTAGACGATGTGGGGTGACACATATACGCCCCAAATGCGTCCCGGCTTTTGCGTTTGCAGCGAGTCTTCTCACGCATGACGTCTTTTTGCGTCTCAATCGTATGCACGTGTGAGGCTCACGTCCAAGGCGCAAGATATGTTCAAGGCTGCGTTTGTTTAGCCCTGCGGCGTCGCAAAAGGGGCCGTCCTTGTATACTGTGGGCGGACCATAGCAAAGAAAGTAGCAGGATTACATTCTTGGCTGGTACGCGCCAGTCATAGAAAGGAAGGATGCACATCTACCAGAAGTGACGCAATAAATGTGACGTCCTTTGCCACCACCAGAAAAGAAAGCTTGACAATGTGGCGGTAACCATCTACGATTTCAAATTTGTCAGTGGAATGTCTTACCAACGGTCTTGGGTCGGAAGATGATTTCGCAAGAATCAACGCTGGTATATTCATATATGCAAATGAATGAGGCAAAGATCTAAGTATAGCAAACATCACTCGCAACCTAATGCATTATTTTCTGCCTCCTCTGATTTGTCGCAGCCATCTTGGCTTGCCTAGCGACTGATACATCCTGACTAAAAGACGGTCTCTTTCACCACACTGCAGGGAACAAACAAACGAAGTCCAATTTGTCTGAACTGTTACGCCCACTTTTCGACAACAAATTCAAGGAAAATATTTAGCTCCTCGTCTTGCTGATACGCTCTTCTCACAATTTTTTTTTTATTACAATAAAGTCACCAACAATCCTACAACAAATCCTCAGTGAGTTATCAATGCATATATTAAACATTTACAACTATCCATCTCTCGCGTGTAGGGGACGAGTATTATCAAGCCGTGTGACGTCACAAATCTTTGTACGAGAGAGAGTTTTGGGATTTTATGAAGCGAAATCGGTATGCAAAGGTATCTTAAGCTATGCATCACCCTCCAAGAACATTTTACTTACTGTTTCGAAGCGTGTATACACATTTCTTGTTATCTTTATGCTTTGTGTTATGTATGTTGCTTGTTAGCAACACACTCATGTGTGTCAAATGTCTTATTTCTGTGGCTTATATTACATAGATTGTAAGATCAGAATGTATGTTTTCTTGATATAATAATGAATGTTCCTTCTATGAAATTATTAATTCATTTCTACATTATCCGTGTTTTTAATATTCGATGGTAATCATTGATTCTAATCATTGTGTTCAGTAAAGTCGGTGCACTTATCCGAACGAAAGGCTAACTTAAAGATCAGGAGTGCGAATGTGTCTTTCTTCCACTGTCTTTCACTGTTTATATTCGTTCATGATTCCATGTTCACTCATTTACTAGACATAATGACCTTATGAGCTGGACTAGACTTGGGCTGGACTGTGACATCGGCAGATTTATATATTTAAACCATGCTATAAGATGGAAAATCGGTAGTAGTAGCGGAATAGATAAGTTTCCAGTATTTGTTTCATTACATTGTGATACTAACTTTTGTGTTGAAGTCGCTCAACATGATGATGAAAATGACAATAAAGAAAGAAGCCTATCCTATTTTCACTGTCCCATTCAATCCAACCTTTTTGGCGGGTAAACTATTTATAATATAGTAAGCAGTCATCCCTCTGCGGTCCGCTTCCTTCTAATTCACATCCACTTCTCAACGGCATCTCAGTGTTACACCTATGTCTCATACCAATCACATAATTCACACTAATTTTCTCATGCAAATCACAACTTTCCATCTGTTTCTCATGCAAATCATAAATCCACACCCACTTCTCATGCAAGTCACAAATTCACACACCTCACTCCTCATACAGACAACAAAATTTACCGCTCCCATTCCCTCCCCTCCTCACACCCCATCCCACACTTCTCATGCAAATCACGAAGTCACCCGCCTTTCCCCCTTCCACCCCACCCCCGCACCCTCCCCNNNNCATACACACACCAGCGCTTCTCATGTAAACCGTAAATAATTTAGAATTCACACCTCTGCTTTATGCAAATCTCAGATTCACATTACTTTCTCTGGATAAGATAGTTATTATTCACACCCACTTCTCATGCAAATCACAAATACACACCCCTTTCTGTGTGTTGATGTTGTTGCTTTTGTTGTTCTTGCTGTTGTTGTTGTGTAAGGACAGTCACCTCTGCTGCTTAACTATAAATCAGAAATGCAAATCCCTCGTATGGGATAGCTGCAGTTGTAATTATCGGCACGCCGAGGCGTGTAAGCGCATCATTCTCTGTCTCGTGGGAACGATGATGATAAAGATGATGATTAAATTATTTCAGTGTTATAGTTTGAAAGTGTCTAGCATTTTGAAAATGATGATGATGATGATGATGATGATGATGATGATGATGATGATGGTACAATACTTACACTATGATAAAGCTAGGGGAACACTTTCATGTAAATCCCATGCATTTCGTGACTACCTACTATACATTCCGTAATCTAGAATGTCATCTGATCCTCTGTTTTTGTCCCAAAACACGACGTCGCATCCTTTCATCCTTGCAGTCTAAATGAATTTACAGAATGTGATCATTTTCCTCTGTCATATATGTAGAACACACACGGCATATTTTCATGGTATCTTTGTACAAATGCAATTTGTCTGCCTTCATCGAGTTCTCAGCTGATCGATTCATATCTAGGCTACTAAAATTTGAACTTTGGTAAAGAAACAATCGACGATGTGACTTGAAATAACAGGGCTACTTTTGGTTATAGGCCTGTAAGTCTACTTTCACTACTGGGTCCTACTACTAAGGAGTTATATTTCATCTCTCCTTTTCCCTCTTTTGGCATGCCCTGCTTCCAGTAATAAGGGCTCCGGGGGAGGGGGGTTTGATATCATGGGAAACTGTCCATTTTACTTTATTTTGTCAGGCACTATTTAGCTCAGGCGGAAGAGGAGAGGTTTGGCGTTGACCAGTGAAAAATGTAGGCTCTGTTTACAAATAGCAACCAAGCTCAAAATTTCAACGGGCTTGCTAGGGTTGGGTCAGTCAAAATTTGGGCCACATAATGAGCTTCAATCTGGTATGGGTCTGGGTGAAAACTAAAACTTTGGGTTCAGAGGGCGGCTCAAAATGTTAATATAGCCCATAGAGGAAAAAATGGTCCAATACCATTACAGGCCTGTAACCTTAGTTGCTTGGTCCCTGCAAGAGGAAGCCACACCTCTTCTCTGTATTCTGTGAGTAGTCCTTAGCAGAGGGTACGCTTTTGGTTGATGCGCGTCAGTCACAGTGAGGAAAGAAGAGTGGATATCTTCTAAGGGTTTGTTAGAACTTTATCGATTTTTTTTTTTTACAAAACCGGAAGAAAAAGTTCGGCACCATCTGTGGCTTAAAATTTGTTAGTGAAACATCTTATTAACCACCTTGAGTCGGAGGAGAATGTAGCAAGAACCAATGGTATGCTAATGACTGAGACAAAGATGGAAATATAGCAAACACCTCTCACAAGTCAGTGCTTTGTTTCCTATCTCTTCTGCATCTGGCAACCATCTTGGCTCTTCTAGAGACTGATTTTCTTTGTCAAAAATGGGGTGTGAAGAAGAATTAATCATACTCAGTGTCAAAAACTCGGACCAGATATTAGGCCAGCACTACTTCCTACTCCCTTCCACTTTTCGCCATTTTGGTCATATGAACTAGTGGATAACGACGGTCCACACTAAAGAAAAGTATATTAATAATTTATCATTTCGGAGATAGGAAAACACAATCAGCATGTAGTTACAGATCTGTACTACTTGAGTGAGGCCAAATGGAATTTGGACATCTCCACAGCTTATCTGCTCTTAACTTTATTCGTAGCCATAGTTTGACTCTGCCTCAACACCAAACTCACATTCGGCACCCAGTAGTACGTCATTTACTTTTGAACAGCCAAATATAGTGCACACAATCGGCATTTTGCATCTTCAATTTCAATGCTTGAGGAAAACGTAGCTTCTGATTGATATTTCAATTTCATGACTTATGATAGCTTATAGACTCGATGGTAGCTTGACAAATGCGGAATAATGCTTCTAATGCTGATGTCTCTCAATGCTATTCGAGTCCCCAACCCTACAGATTGCGCCCCTGCTATCTTGGAGAAATAGGGATGCGTTCATTACTGCATGGCCGAGTAAGGAGCTACAATATATTGAGCAGACCAGCGACCGAATGGCCGCGCTGATCGACGGAGCCACCGATCAGCTAACTACCCATCCACCATTCCATCAACCGAGTGACCATCCACCAACTGACCGATCCATCCATCAACTGATTTACCCACGCCAACCAACCAATCGGTCCACTGTCCTTTTGGCTAAAATATTAAAAAAAAAAAAAGGACAGACAAATAAAAGGAAAGACGAAAGGACAGACAGACTGACCGACGCATGGATAAAAAAAAGCCAGGAGTCTGTGTACGACAGAAGGAGCGGCAGGCTGAAATATGCACAGCGTCACAGAGGAGGCTATTCCCCTGCTCTAATTATCAGTTCCATCTCATATGGTATGGCGGCCGCTGGGAGATACCCTGACCATAGATTTACGCATTAGCGCCAGTTCGATGTGCCAATAGACTCGCGCATGACGTCTGCGGCTTGCCCAAGCTATTTGCACATTGATCACCCGAAAAAAGGTCAGGAACTTACGGGGACTAGACTGGGCCAGTTTCGGTCACTGTGGATAGCTAAAGAAACGAGTGGTGGGCCAGATATCGATATCGACGCTAGTAACTGCATACGTAGTCTTCGATACCAGTATCTATATATAGAACATCTGTGTTGATTCCATTCTAAATGCTTTTCGTATGCTCTGACACTCGTGTGTGTGTGTGTGTGTGTGTGTGTGTGTGTGTGTGTGTGTGTGTGTGTG
>JAWQUT010000312.1:806163-816577 GCA_033807755.1 Ellobium chinense
AGGGGAGGGGAGGGGGGGAGGTAGCTGAACAGCGAAGCTGGACTCCGCCTTACATAACTTCCTGTACACACGGGCCACAACAGTAAATAAGTAAGTACTCAGTGGGACTATCCCGAATTAGCCTAAAATATGTAACGATAAAAACGTTTCTCTTCAACTTCATGGGATAGAGGTAGTTATTTGCTTCACAGTCTAATGAGTCAAGATTATTAAAATTTTGCCTCAAATTTAAATTGCGTATATTTTTGCTTTCACCAAACAGTATTTGAAAAAAACACCGCTGGAATGTCGGGATTTTCACCTTGCGCGCTGTGTGACGTCAAAAAACGAGAAAGGCTAGCGGATGATTGGTCCACACGGTTTCCTCATGCGTCAATACCAGTCGTCTGCTAACTTTCCTTGCTTTATGACGTCACACAGTACCAGTAACTGTGGCTTATGCAAAATGAAAATTCCGAAATTGAAGTGATGTTTTCTCAGAAATGATCATGCGGGAGGAAAATGTACACGGTTAAAGTTTTTTTTTTTTTTTTAAGAAAATATTATGTGGATTTCTTACAATATGATGCTAGCATCTATCCCTTTTCCTTTAAAGCAACGGTATATTTAAACAATGGAAAACTTCGATACTTGTAAATGACAGGCTGTTCCGATACTCGGTATCGATGTCTGCCCACCACTAAATGTAACCTCAGCTTTTACCAACCAGTACCCGTATAGGCCCTACACATACGTAGTGGCAGGTTTGCAAACTCAGCCAACATCAACTTGGCCTGTTCCATAACCAGCATTTTTTAATGCACTCGCTTTATTTGGATATTCAGATCAACTATACTCACAGAGCATGCTAGCCATTGCTAGCCTACAACAAACATAACGTTGAGAGCAGACGAAATGGCTGACCGTGTCTGGCACCCGCAGCAAATCTTTGGGCTGAGCTTGTGTGCTTCTTAAATAATCTTACATAGTTGGATGGATGGATGGATGGATGGATGGATGACATCTCAAGGAAGACGTTCTTCATATTGTATTGAATCAATTTAGCACATGTCATTGGAAGATTGTGCGGACTGAAGTATGCATCATTAGGCACTTAAACAAACAAACAAACAAACAAACAAACAAACAAACAAAAAGCATATCACATCTGATTACTTTGAGTCTCTTACACACCGTGATGTATTTTCACAACTGCAATGTCCCTTCTGCTTTTAATCAGAAGCTTGAGTTTTCATTTAATATTCAGCTGAGTTCTCTATTACTACAGCTCCGGACGTGCAGTCGAGCATTCCCTTGAGCTACGTTCATTATGTCTTCATCGAATATGAATTGACCTTGAGTATGAAATGGGCGATACAGCCAATGAGCGGAATCCGCCGTCCAAGGGAAGGCCCCTTCATACTCAAAATGACGTCAAAGACGACCAAGCAAGCGCCGCCTTTGTGTTTCATTGTGATGCTTACAATGAAACGAGGCTGTGACGAAAAGATCTGGATATTCTCTTTATTACAGAGCACCGTTACAGAGGATTCTGAAGATTTCACATACTTTATATTCAATTAAAGTTGTTAATGTTGACGGATTTTTGGTCCTGATAAGATCCTGACCGAACGAGGACAGCTGGAAGATGGAATGTTTCTCATCATAACATTGCATCTTTACAGAGAACGCCATACATATTATATACAGCAGTACGAGCGTTCAGACATACTGCTGAGAGTTTGTCACACCTACTAAAGCCAGGTTTTTGTGACGATGGTGGCCAGCATAAATGGGGAACAAGATTATGTGGACTTCAATTTATTTTTCCCAGGTTAGGATTTTTTCAAATTTTGGACAAATGCATGTCTCAAGCATTTTCTGGGTCTCTATTACATATGTTACTGTTTTACCTGGATTCGACTGAATAAAACTAAAAAACTGAAATTGAATTATATTGTGTTTTATTCATGTCTTGTAGTCGATATGACGTCTGCATTCATCTTAAACTGTCAAACTATTCAAGATTTCATGAGTTTCTTTCCTGAGAGGACACATTTTATCTTCATGGGAGGTGAGGAAACTGCTTGTTCCTCGGTACCACGTAAAAAGTTTAGGTGGCGAAATAAAATTTTCATTATTTTCAAAAGGAGTTTTACATTGCAAATAAACATTATTTCAAATTTCTGTCGCATTTTCATGCATTCCTTGGGCACAGTGCTAAAATGAATCTCTGACTCACTCCTGTAACGCAGTAATAATATCGTATTTGGCAACAATTCACTTTACAACTGACTTCTAGACCTTGGTTCAAAAAAGTACTCATATTCTGTCACAATATGCCTAATATACCACTGGAATATCTTCACCCATTTGGAAACAAAACGGGATTTTTTTTCTTTACAATGATCAAGAGTTGCCCACAAGACTCACTCTTGTAACACTTGTTATCTCATTTGCTATAAATAGAAGTGGTGATCTTCTTACACATGTCTGTTGGCATAGCTTCTTATGACAAGGTATTCAGCCTCACTTAAAGTTTGAATGTGTGTGGTTTTGAATCAGAATGCTAATTTTCATTCCTGTTTTGCGGTATGCTACAACAATGAGAATATTTAATGAAAAGAACACATTTTGGTAATTTTGGGCAAGTTTCAAGCAAACACCTTGTTAATTTCCTCTCTAAGTTGTCAGTTTCACTCCAAAACAATTATTCTTAAAATTTACTCCAAGTGAGCATCTCTCACTCCTATAACATGTCACTCGGAGCAGTGACAGCAGACGAAGAACATTATGGTCGTTGCAGGATTCTAAACGGCTAACTCGGTTTCTGTAAATTTTACAGGGGAGTGAAAAAAAAATGAAAAGCAAGGCTGTTGTATGAATTTTGGAGCTGGGAATCAGTAGTGATACTGAAAATGTTGTGGCGACTATTTAGATTGACCAATTTGTCTGAAAGTTATTTATAGGATGTGTTATGTGATGTCACTCTTAATTCAGGGACAAAAACAACACACAAGAATTCAGAGTTGGCCATTTAGAATCCTGCAGCGACGTTATGTATGTAAACCGTTGACAGATTGCCTCTAGACTACTTATAAACCCAGTTTCCCGTTAAGGCCATTGCCGTTAAAATGGGTCCCACTGTGTCACGTTTACGTGCGTCACGGACGAGTCTCCTTATGGAAAAGACACTGCTGACAAAAAAAAACAACAACAAAAAAACAGGTCAAACCATCACGATCCTCTGTCTTGTCTGACGCAACATAGATCTTCAACAGGAAGGACGTCCATCTTCTAGAAACGCCTCGCATGCCTTGACAGTGCAGTGTGGCAATAACATTCAAAGAACACTTCCTACAGGGACACCACTCGTTTTGCGTTTGGTTTTTATTCTTTTCAGAAACTCTCTGAATTTTCTGCAGTTAAAGCTGTCAGAAAATGTCAGCAGTGAATTACACAAGAAAAAATTTAATCCTTACATAACATAAAGATTGTTCTTCAGAAATAAGTTTGTATAAGAGCACGAATGTATCACAATAATAACCAGACCCAATTGCTCTTTAAAAAACGCAGGAAGAGAACGTCCAGGGCAATCAGAAAACGAAAGACCAAAAAAAAACCCAACACACTACTTTTTTTCAGATGTTGTCTTCTTCATGCAAGCTGTCTGTCTCCCCGACTGACTGATGTTAAACTACAATCTCTGAAAACGCCAATATTCTCTAATTTCGGAGAATTCATTGAAAAGTGGCATCCCAGCCTTTGGTAAGCCAACCAGGATTCTACACAGAGTGACAAACTATGCAGGAACCACATAAGACAATCTGTATGGGTTCCAATTGAGTTCCGGAAACTGCGCGTAACAGCCCTGACCTCGACCAAGCCAAACTATCACTGAGACACATCTATCGTTAAGGAGGTGATGTACCATTCTGTTACAGACTACAGTGCATTACTATGGTACGCACAGCCATTTTCTCATTTAGGGCATTTTGCATACAAAATTGCGCACCAAAGTGCTAAAGAGTGCGTATTTTTTCTGCTGCGGATGTTGGTGTTAAGAAATATTTATCTCTCAATACACACTTTTAAGACACATTAATGCACATAATGACAAACGGGTTTTTAATTTGTCTAATTCTCACTGCATTTCCCTGGGAGACAACCCTTTCGCATGAATCCACATCTAATTTAATCTAGAGACATGGGCCTAACTATTGAAAACCCCTCTGTCACTATGTGTCTGAAATGCATGTGTGAAATCTGGTGGGCTAATTTGAGATAAATCCCTCCTACAGCCACGATCCACATCCGAAAAAAAAATGCAATACAGTATTTAGCACCTTGGTGCGCAATTTTGCATGCAAAGTATACTGAATTAGAAAAGGGCAGTACGCACAATAGGGATGCACTGTAATCTGCAATGGAAGGTAGAGCATCCCCTTATCTGTTATTTCTTAACGCAAAACCCAGACATGAACTCGGCCTCAATTTCTAAGTATGTTACGCATGTGTAAAGAATCAAACCTTGACCTATCATTTGCACTTTCGCACTACAATGTGCTAGCAGGATGAGAGATGCAAAAGTCATTGTGACCACTAAGTGTTGAAAGGGTTACTATATATATAAAAGGAGAGATATTTATCACAATGTGTAGGAAGAATTAGACTGTTCAGAAAGATTGTGAGGACAGTCAAGTGAGTTAAAAGATACAGACTGACGAAAAAGAATGTGACCTGTGGCCGTATGCATAATCCATACGTTAGTTAATGCAACGCGGTAACCACGGGAAATTCCCAAAACATTATTAGTGTTCACCGTGGTTAACGCAATACGTTAATTAATGTATGGATTATGCACACGACCATAGAACAAGCTACAAGGCTTAGACTGGTGACAAGAAGGTAAACGAAATATACTAGAAAAATTTGTTTTAAACTGACGATAGAAATGTGATTATAATGTGGCAGAAGGACTAGTCTAAACTAATGAAAAATAGAAATGTGAATATAATGTGGCAGAAGGACTAGTCTAAACTAAGGAAAACGAAAGAACTGTGATCATAATAAAGCAGAAAGACTAGTCTAAACTGATGAAAAAAATAAGAACTGTGATTATAATGTGGCAGAAAGACTAGTCTAAACTGATGCCAAAAAAAACAACAACAACAACTGTGATTATAATGCGGCAGAAGGATTAGTCTAAACTGATGAAAAAGAGAAATGTGATTATTATGTGGCAGAAAGACTAGTCTAAACGAATGAAAAAAAAAGAAATGTGATCATAATGTGGCAGAAAGACTAGTCTAAACTGAAGGGAAAAAAAAGAACTGTGATTATAATGTGACAGAGGGACTAGTCTAAACTGCTGAAAAAGAGAAATGTGATTATAATGTGGCAGAAGGACTAGTCTAAACTAATGAAAAAAGGAAATGTGATCAGTATGTGGCAGAAAAACTAGTCTAAACTGAAGAAAAAAAAAAGAACTGTGATTATAATGTGGCAGAAGGACTAGTCTAAACTGATGACAAAAAGAGAAATGTGATTATAATGTAGCAGAAGGACTAGTCTAAACTGATGAAAAAGAGAAATGTGAATATAATGTGGCAGAAGGACTAGTCTAAACTGATGACAAAAAGAGAAATGTGGTTATAATGTGGCAGAAGGACTAGTCTAAACTGATGAAAATGAGAAATGTGAATATAATGTGGCAGAAGGACTAGTCTACACTGATGAAAGAAAAAATGTGATCCTAATGTGCCAGACGGACTGGACTAAATAACGAAAAAGAAATGTGATTATAATGTGTCAGAAGGACCAGTATAAACTGATGAAAAAAATGTGATCGTAGTGTGTCAGAAGGACCAGACAAAAGTAACACAAAAATGTGATCATAATGTGTCAGAAAGGCTACCATAGACTGATTTTTTTTTTTAAAGTGATCGCAAAGTATCAAAAGAACTAGACTAAACTGATGAAAAAGAATGCCAAATATACGTGTCAGAAGAATAAGTCTAAACTGATGAAAAAGAGAAGTGATCATAACGTGCTAAAAGGGCTAGACGGCCAAGCAAGATTGTGGTTACAATGATTACAATATGTTTAAGAAATATGACTGACGATTACGGCTGTGACCACAGTACAGTGTATATATTACAAGAAGTAGACTGGCAAGAAGTAACATGATCATCACAAAGCGTTTAAAGGGCTAGACTGACCAAAAAAAAAAAAAAAATTATGACCGGTAACCATGATTATGTTAGAAAGGTTAGACTAACGTAACAGGACAGAAACAATTTAATTCGTGCAAATAATATAGTCTAGCTGCACGCAGTGCACAAGATAAAACATAAAAGGTCTTTGATTCTACCACGGAAACCTTAGAAAGGATAGGCCTAGTTGAGCATGTAAACATGTAGCATTAAAGGGTTTTCAAACGTCATCTTGCACTCAAGAACACCCATAAAGATATGGTCTGTCACAAATAACTCTCCACTTGTCCCGCTTCGAAACTACAGCATTTTTTACAGCCCCAAAGCTAAGAAAGTGACGTAAGCATTGTTTGCCTTAACAAAAAGTCCACTTCAACATTATCCGGCCGTCGATTTGCAGATCTGTACAGGACAATGCGACAGAACATTTTCCTGGCGATCGTGATATTTCTTCAAAAAGTATGCGAAAGGTTCGAAGTGGAGAGTTATTTATGATGGGCAGTATAGAAACTACACACGTTTCACAGTTCTTTAATGTTAGGCTTGTTTGAATGAAGGCTCTGAATCAACGCTTCTCAGTTTAGGGTTCGCGTGCTCCTAGGGATAGGCGGCTGTACCATTACAGTACCACGCGCATTTCTTTTGTTCCAACATATCAAAGTGTGCCCAGAGGCAGCTTTGAGTTTAGCTCTGTGCACAAGCAGAACCGGATATCAGCGGCGTTTCGATTTCGGTGGTGTTGTCAAGCACATTACATTTTATAGTTTCTAACCATTATGAGAAAATGAAAGCTTGGCGATTCTAAGCCCTTAGCAGAGGAGCATTGCTCGACTTCATTACACTTCGAAAGCATTTCTATATGCTCCTAATGGCTTTAGACCGTCACTTTGATGAAAAAGGTTAATGTAGCTGCACTGAAAATATTCATATCGGTCAAACAGAGTAAGCTTAAAGGGAGATAATATATTGCGTATAAAAGAACACAATCAAAGGCCGAAAGGGAGCATTTTCAGCGCCGTTATTCGGAAGAATTCATCTTGTCTTGTTACGTGTATTTACGTCTCAACGGAGTATGCCTTAGGCAGTTGTCGGCGAGTGGCACTGTGACACGATTAAAGTGCAACCAGGTGAGTGTGACTGGTGCTGTTGTGCGGTAAAATCGTACAACCAGGTGTGACTGGTGCGGTTGCACTGTGCTCCCGGACTAGCTGGCTACATCAATGGAAAGTGGCCATATGTGTGGCCGCATGGGAAATCCTGTCGGATCTCGCAACTGGTAATTTTTGAAAAGTCGAATTTCGACTTCCTGAGCCAGATTAAGATTTCTGCGGAATCAGATAGTTCATTCATTTATCTTTCATTTCATGTAAATTTTTAAAAATGAAAATGAGGTTTAAATGTTTTTTAGTGTTTTACTGAAACATCCTTCGCTCAAAGGCGTGGTTAAAAGACTTTAAACTCGAATTTCTCAAAATCTGTATGGCAATGGTAAGTTTACAAATTCGTCAATAACTTTGGAACTAATAGAGATAACTGACCTCAAATAAAGTGCAAAGTGTTCAGAAATGAATGTGGACTGATATGCTATCAATAACTCCATTTCCGTGTCTGGAAAGATGTGAAGAGTTTCCCCATGCACCCACACATAATCTTAGTTAGTTCATGCAACGAACGGGAAACGCTGAGAAACACAAGTAGTGTCAGCTGTAGTTAACACTGTACGTGAACTAACATACGGATTACACATCACATAAGGCCACAGGGGTCCCCAGAACCGCTGGGCCATAAAAAGCTCTCCCCCCCCCCCCCCNCCCCAACCAACCCCTCTTCCACGTAGGCTTTACGTAAAAAATTGCCCACGGGTTAGGACACTGCATTCATGTTCCCATGCATTCAAAACTGACCCCGTTGCAGAAAAAGATTGCTCATCCATTCAAATTCTGGCACGAGGCAGGGAAGGGGGAGAAGGGGAGGGGAAAAGGCGAAGGGCAGAATATAATAATTATGTTATCATAAATAGGACAAATCGTTGATCTTACTTGAGTGACTTGAACGAGGGTGGGTGATTCTGAGACAACGATTTTTGAACAAAGATGGGTGATTCTGAGACAACGATTTTTAAACGAAGAAAGATGGAAGATTTTGAGACAACGATTTTTGAACGAAAATGGGTGATTTTGAGACAACGATTTTTGAACGAAGGTGAGTGATTTTGAGACAAGGATTTTTTAACGAAGATGAGGGATTTCGAGACAAGGATTGTCTTGTCGGAAGTATTTCGTGGCGTCAAGAAGAGCGCCGCCCGAGAAAAGACGGGAACCCCTGCTCTAAATAAAACCCTGGTAACATATTTTTGTGTCTGGGCAAAACAGGAATAATAGCCAAATATACGTGTTAGAAGAATAAGTCTCTCCATCCACGGCCTCCCCCCCCCCTTTCCCCATCCCGCTTCGCGCTCTCATAGTTCTTCCATGATCCTTTCTGAGTACTGTATTTCATTCTGAGTATACGACTACCATAACTTAATGTTGCTATATTTACATGTCGTATCTACACTCCTTCCAACGCCCTCTTACACTTAGAGATGTATATCCCGGATCTGTCTTACAAACATCTGAGTACAGTGAGACCAGGTGAGTTCGGTGTGTCAACACACTAGGCTAGTAAAATTTTAAGCAGTTTCCCTACCCCCCCCCCTTCCCAAAGGGGGGGAATCTGACAAGCAGCCGATCCGTAGGTCAAACCTTGGTCTAGATCGTGAAAGAAAGATCTTCCACTGAACGCTAGTGATAGGTGACATATCTTAGATCTAGGTTTCATTGCCGATTCCAATACCCTCGCAAGCATACAGGATATATCAGCATCGATACTTTGAACTTTAATTTTACCTCATTCTAGATAATTAAAATAATAATTTTCAATGATAATAACAATACAGATTTTTATAGCGCCTCACTATTGAAAACCTCGGGGCGTTTTACAGTGTCTACATTTCTATCGGACATAAACATCATATTATTACGAACTCAAATACACATAAAGACACACACACGTACTATATATCATAGGCATATATTTATGTAAAACTTTATATAAGAAAAAAAATGACAAGCATTTCGAGTAGGAGATGTAGTATCTACTCTGACAGGTACTTTATGAACAGATATTATATTTTAAGTTGTTAAATAATTGTTAAACATTGTACAATATTATTTTCTATCTAGATAGATCTACAATATGTCACTTCATCCTCGTGTCTTTCTTTCAACGAAAAGCTGTAGAGTCACACGTAAACACTAGCTTTCCTCATTTCTCTCTCCGAGTGAATTTGACGAGGATGAGAATAATTTTATTTGCTAAAGGTTGATAACGCCGCCCTGAAATCATAGGCCTACTGTCGTAAGTCCTTAAAGTCATTCAAAGAATTACGACAACATTATTTCCGAAGGGCGATAAGGAGTAGAATACAGTACAGATCTAGTCCACATGTCTACAAAACAAATTTTTGTGGAAATTTTGATACAAGAAAGCTGAAATTATCTAGGAAAAAAAAAACCTCTGAAAATCTCATCGAACTGCACGAAACTGAAAATAACATAGTGACATGCTTTATCAAAACTTTGTACTTCAAATATATTGTGCTTGGTTTAGAGTTATCATACAACTGTGTTGCTACTTTCAAGATAGCGTTGATCTTTAAATGCAAAGATGAGATAAATTACATTTATGCTCCATGTATCATGAAGTCTGCGACTGCAAAGTCTGAAATAAATCCATTCATTAAGGTTAATGGATTAATGAAAGAGATATTATATTGTACATAAAACTGTGTGCAAATAATGTATATCATATCCATAAGGTGTGTGTGTGTGTGTGTGTGTGTGTGTGTGTGTGTGTGTGTGTGTGTGTGTGTGTGTGTGTGTGTGTGTGTGCGTGCGCGCGTGCGTGCTGTCTATGTGTGTGTGTGCGCATTGGATCTCCAGACGAAAGACTCCCTCTCCTCTCCACCCCCTCCCCCAATCTTATCCTTTCTTATGTAATGTCAGCCACAAGATCTTCATGTCTCCGTGTATTTACACCCACAGTAGTTTGTCCCTTCAGTAGTTGATACGGACTAGTGCCTTTATACAGTGCAGCATGCGTTTGTGGTTGCTGCTGCCCTGACCTGTTTCAGACAACTATGGAGGAAGTTACACGTGCGGTGAACATTTTTTTTTTTT
>JAWQUT010000312.1:849719-872475 GCA_033807755.1 Ellobium chinense
TGCCAGAGTTAAAACTGGAGCTCTTTCACTCAGACAATGAACACCAGTTTGTGGCCACCTTAATAATCAATGTGACTCCAAGAACAATTCGTCATAGGGCTTTTGTAATGGCCTGAGTCAAAGGAATAGACTGTGCAAGTTCTTAATCATGGCGGAAATTCAGCTTGCTATCTTGTGATCCTGAGCCCAAGGCCATTAATATCCACCTCATCTAAAGCGCGTGATTTCACTCACTTAGTTTATTAATATAAGTACGGAAATACTAATACTAAATTAAAGAAGTTACTCACATTTAAAAGAAGAGGTACAACAATTTTGTGAGTCTAGTTTCTATTGTCGCTTTGGCAAGGTTATAATGACATGCAATAGTAGTTACTATATAGTTTTAAACTTTGTATGCTCCTTCTCAGACGCTGACGTTATGGTAGAGGTGAACCCAGCCCAGTTTGACACTGGACTATCTGCGTCGTTGGACGTGAACTGCACTTTTACCTATGATGGCGTAACAAACATGGATTCAGTTTTGTCCATGATCCTCTCCCGAGCTGGCAACGTTAACCAGACCTATGTAGAGCTGGCAACGATCACAGTATTTGCAGGCCACACTATCAACCTGCTAGTACAGGATGGTGCCACAGCCGATGGGTTTGTTAACCAAGGGGGAGAGTCCTATCTTCATCTTCATTGGGACAATCCTACCCTACAGCAAGCTGGTCTCTATAAATGTTCCGTGGAAGGTTTAGACGCCCTTGTCCACAACATAGCCCTCCACATCATTACCCAAGTCACTGAAAAGCAGCCTGACATCGTCGATGTGGTGGACGAAGTATCAGCGATCTCGAGATAAGGGAGTATTTGAAGGATCTCGAGTCCAAGTACTCGGCATTAAACAACTATACTCATACTCTCGAGCAGAAAATGTTTATCATAGACGCTTATACCAAAGTTCTGGAACAGAAAGTATCAGCTCTTGAATATGAGAGGCTGAATAGAATGTCGGACTTGTTTGAGTTCCCCCCGCTGGAGTACCACTATCATAAGTACTACATCTCCAAGGATGGGTTCTACCACATTGAAGCCGCTATGACCATGTGCTACGTTTACGGTGGTTACCTGGTGGAAATCAGTGATGAGAATAAGTTTCGGGCCATCAAAGGGTATCAAAGTATCACCGATTTGATTTACTATACATAGCTGGAACTGACGAGGGCCACGATGGACAGTGGGTCCTGCAGTCTACAAACTCACTCTGCCCGTACTTGGACTGGTACACAAGTGGCGCTTCTACTGGCATGGCTCTGAATTGCTTGTATTTGAGACGTTCACAGTCGTGGCGCATGGATGATTACTACTGTAATTTGGACACACCTAACATGTCTGTACGTTACATGTATGAAGTTGTAATATCTTAAAATGGATGTGAACTATTTGCAACTACTGCGAAGAATATTCTCCTCCACGATAAAGAGGATGTTCTGGTAACAACTGCATGATACTGATGGAGTACATCAATCATGGCAACAGTGATGAAGATTGTGGGAATGGTGAAAATGTCAAAATGGTCAAATGTTTTAAATTCTTATAGGTCTCATTTCTTATTTTTATTTGTCCAGTGCTAGATTAATATTTCTAAAGCATTTATGGTGATCATGAAGATAAGGAGGTAATAATAATATTATGCTGGAAAGAAGAGTGGCGATCCGATGATGATTTCTGTGATGATAATTATATGGTAAAATCTGGATACTCTCGTATTTATATCTGTAGTTCTCTTTATCTCTTTATCCTTATTTCCCCCTCGCCCTCTCCTCTCTTCCTTTCTGTTCCTAAATTGTGGCTCATAGCAAGGATCTTGTAGATGTTGAACATAACAGCGATCGCACTCTGTATGTGACTATGTTTTCAGGTTTCTGTTTTTTGACAAAATGGGAAGCCATACCCCTTCCTTAGCAAAGGAAGTATCATTCTCAAGGCAAGCCAAGTGGCTGAGACTATTGCGGAAGCGACAGGAGACTGACTTGCGAGTGGTATTTCCTACACGTATATCTTTGCTGCATTCCTTAGGATGCAGACCACCGTTGATTCTTGCCGAATCCTCCTCCAACACAGCTGTTGATAAGATGTTTCACTAACAAACTTCAAACCGTAAATGGTTGCCGCCATGTTGCCAAGATTTCTCTTCCGGATTTGTACAATTTCCGACACATTTCTAACAAACGTCTGGTAGGTGTGCGCGTTTCCTATTGTGACTGGCGCGCACCAACCAAAAGCTTACCGGTATCCCTTTTCTAAGGACTGCTCACAGAATACAAGGGAATAATGTAGCTTCCCATTTTGTCAGATTGCAGGATCTGTCACTAATAATATTGATGTAACTGATGATCACTTCATCTGAAACGATGTAAAGGTAGAACTGTCTGGTTAACCCTGCCCAAATTGACGTTGGACTCTCTGCAACCTTGGATGTGAATTGTACATTTACGCATGACGGCATGTCCAACTCCAACATGGCCTCAGTGATTTCAATTATCCTATCCCGATCTGACAACGTTAATCAGTCTTATAAGGAACTAGCTACGATCACTATTACTAATAGAGAATAGGCCTAATTTTTCTGCCCTACATTTCATGCCAACAGCCTGGTTACATTGCATCTGCCAAAGCTGATGTACAGCACAATCATGTTACTTGTTGTTGTTGCTGTTGTTTTTGTTTGTTTGTTTGTTGTTGTTGTTGTTGTTGTTGTTGTTGCTGCTGCTGTTGTTGTTGTTGTGTTTGTTGATGTTGTTGTTGTTGTTGTTGTTGATGATGAAGATGATGAGATGCTATCGTTTGTTTTAGTTATTAATATCCTCGTTTTTGCCACTGGGTGTTGAAAAATAGTAGCGAACTAATACTCACTTTGCTTATGAGCCTGCAGTTTTGGCTGTGGTAGATTGTGTCATGTCATGACCTGTTCCATTCTGTGTAGTCCGTCCACCATATGTTACCACTCACAGACTAGTATCCGTGCATTTTCATAATGCTTAAATGGCAAACTTCCTGTTTTGTACAAACCGTGATAGGAGGTGTCTTTGATTAGGAAGACGGACCTGCAATGGCTTCGTGTCATGAATCTATGTATACCTTGGGCTGCGTTCAAATGATAAAATTTAATTTAAAAATGTCTTGTCGTTGTTGTTGTTGTTGTTGTTGTTGTTGTTCAAAGGAGTAACGAATTAGGAGGTTGCAGAGATTCTGAATGTTCCTCAGGGTAAAATATGGCCAGAACAAGAAATGATTCTCCGACGAACTCCGACAAAAAAGGACACTGATTTTTGTAGAGTATACATGCTGCGGCCACTTACTCAAATGGGAAACAATAAGAAAAGTAAACTTTTTAATTGAACGGTGAATACAAGGCGGATGTGACAAGAATTTCTGCACACACATTCACAGCTGTTAATTTTGGATGACTACATAATTTTGGCACTTCAGTCCAGAACGAAGTGGTTCCGTTACGCCACTGGGAGACTGGTGTTACATTTTTTAAAAATCCCAGTTTGTGGCTTCGTTTAATGAAATGCTGATGTTACACACAGTGATGGGAGAAAACAGATGTTAAGAGTGTGTTTGTGGAGTCGAGTGGGATGGGGGAGACTGAGTTCAAAGACGAGAACAAATTATAGATTAGGCAGATGTTATATTAAATCAATGGTGGGACGGGATAACAATCAAGGACGGTCACATGAGTTTACATAGTTACAGATGTTCCAGAAGATTCGTTTCATATCTACCGTCTTCATTCAATTGTAATGAGGCTTGAGGATATATTGGTTAGACCAGTATAACACTTTTGTGAGAAGTGACAATGATGAAGATATTGCAGATGAAGACGACGACTTACTCTGAGCTGGTATTTTTTTTTGCAGTGTGTAGCACCTTTTTAACTATTCAGAGAGACCTCATGAACTCGATTTTATAGGGACCAGACTATACTTTCGACCGCGTGAGGTGTTTGATTTCAATAGTAAATATGTTACAGGAATGAGATGTGTCTCAATCAGAATATTACAGCAAGTATGAATATTTTTCGAGAATATCAGGATGGAGATTATGACGTCCTACTGTATATTGGGTTCCATCCATTACTTTATTTTATTTCAAATAGCGGTTTTACACATATTTCGTTTTTTCATTAAATATTATGCCTTGCAGCAGCTAGTGTCAGCTGTTCTTCTTGGACAGTGAACACTTTTTTTTAATTTCCTGTAGATGCATCTCTATGTTGACAGGCTTAAGGATCATGGCGTCGCCACAAAATTCCACTCTCTTTTCAGTTATATGATCTCATAGGCTGTTTAACCCATAAGAGTTCTCGGAAATTCCCTTCCCTAGACCCCTCAGCTCGAGTTCTGACAAATAAGCTATGCAACCTTTGCTGATAACGGCAGGCTTGATACAGATCAAAGGTTATCAATCTTTTACGTCAAAGCAGCATCTGCAGATTCACACATTATCTATTACATAATAAACAGGCGTTGAGGAGCAGCACCCATATCTTGTCGACGCGACTCTTGCATTACAGCAATAACATTCTTATGTTCTTGAAGTCACTTTATGATGATCACCACTCATATCTGACTTCAGTCTCTGTATATGTTAGCTTTGGAGAACTGCACTGTTACCAGGACACCATGACGACCCACGCAATGATCCTGTATTTGTTTGGTCTTCTACTGCTACAGTCAGCAGGTAAGAAACACCATTGTATATTTCCATGCCAGAGTTAAAACTGGAGCTCTCTCACTCAGCCTTTGATCACGATTTTATGGCCATCTTAATGTTCAATTCGTCACTGGGCTTCTGTAATAGCCTGAGTCAAAGGAATGGACTGTGCAAGTTCTTAATAAAATATTATCATCATGGCGGAAATTGAGCCTGCTATCTTGTGATCCCGAGCCCAAGGCCATTAGTATCCACTGCTCCACCTCCTCTAAAGAGGGTGATTTCACTCACTTAGTTTATTAATATTAGTACGGAAATACTAATACTAAATTAAAGGAGTTACTCACATTCAAAGGAAGCGGTACAGAAATTTTGTGAGTCTAGTTTCTATTGTCGCCTTGGGAAGGTTATATTGACATGCACTAGTAGTTACTATATAGGGTTCTTCAGATCTTCCGCGTGAACCTCGGATTGCTCTAAGTCCGATAACCGCCTACGTCATCAGTCGGAGGGCACCTGGCGAGGCTGGGAGCTCAAAGTGCATAGTCGTGCATAACATTGGCCGAGGCTAGTGATCAGCTCTATGTGGAGCATGGAGAAAATGACGTTCCTGGCGCTAAAATTGTTTTAATGACCAAAATCTACTTCATCAAACTGTTCTTCNCCTCCTCCTCCCCATGTCCCCTTTCGTCCGACGCTACGCATCACCGCCGTCGCCCGTCCAATAATGCTAATGCGCCGAAAGCCATATAAGTCTCCTCTTCCTACGGCTTGATTGCGCCTGTCTGGTGAATTTCTGCTAGATCAGAGAACGTGTCATATGGATGAACGGCCGATCCCGACCGAACCATCCTACTCCTTATTGTCTACTGGGCTACTGTGAGGTGGCCAATGAGAGAGATCGCGGAGATCAAACATTTTGTGTGCTACTCAAGTCTGACCTAAGTCTGGCGACGAGAAGGCGTCAATGCACGACATCAAATCACGACATCAAAGAAATTTAACCCCATTAATATAGCGGAAATTATCTTCTCCGCCTATTCGCTTCTCCGCTTAATCGCCCACTTTTTCCGTGATCCCGAGGAAGGGCGATTACGCGGAGTCGATTGTATTATCATCATGGCGGAAATTGAGCCTACTATCTTGTGATCTGAGCCCAAGATCATTAGTATCCACTGCTCCGCCTCCTCTAAAGTGGGTGATTTCACTGACTTAGTTCATTAATATAAGTACGGAAATACTAATACTAAATTAAAGAAGTTACTCACATTTAAGGGAAGAGGTACACATATTTTGTGAGTCTAGTTTCTATTGTCGCTTTGGGAAGGTTATATTGACATGCAATAGTAGTTACTATATACTGTAGTTTAAACTTTGTATGTTCCTTTTCAGACGCTAACATTATGGTAGAGGTGAACCCAGCCCAGATTGACTTTCTGTGTCGTTGGACGTGAACTGCACTTTTACTTATGATGGCATATCAAACATGGATTCAATTTTGTCCATGATCCTCTCCAAAGATGGCAACCAGACCTATATAGAACTAGCAACGATCACAGTATTTGCAGGCCACACTATCAACCTGCTAGTACAAGATGGCGCCACTGCCGATGGGTTTGTTAACCAAGGGGGGGAGTCCTATCTTCATCTTCACTGGGACAATCCTACCCTACAGCAAGCTGGTCTCTATAAATGCTCCGTAGAAGGTTTAGACGCCCTTGGCCACAACATTGCCCTCCACATCATTACCCAAGTCACTGATAAGCAGCCTGACATCGTGGATGTGGTGAGTGAGGTATCAGCGATAAGGGAGTATGTGAAGGATCTCGAGTCCAAGTACTCGGCATTAAACAACTATACTCATACTCTTGAGCAGAAAATGTTTGCCATGGACGCTTATACCACAGTTCTGCAACAGAAAGTATCAGCTCTTGAAAATGAGAGGCTGACTAGAATGTCGGACTTGTTTGAGTTTCCCCCGCTCGAGTACAACCATCGCAAATACTACATCTCCAAGGAGGAGTTCTACCACATTGAAGCCGCCATGACCATGTGCTACATTTATGGTGGTTACTTAGTCGAAATCCATGATGAGAATGAGTATCGGGCCATCCAAGGGTATCTGCAAAATATTACCGATTTTAGTTTACTAAGCATAGCTGGAACTGACGAGGGCCACGACGGACAATGGGTCCTGCAGTCTACCAACAAGTCCTGCCCGTACTTGAACTGGTACTCAAACTCAAGTAACGCTGCTTTTGGCACTTCGAACAGTTGCTTGACATTAAGTCAGTCATATTCATGGCGCATGTACGATTATCAGTGCCATCGAGATGTACCTTTCTATAGGCGACGTTACATGTGCGAGGTAGTATTTTCATAAACTACATGTGAAAATAACACTCAACTCCCACTTGGAATTTGTTTTGCACAACAAAACCTTTTAAGAATCATGATAATGGTGGAGATAATTAAAACAGTGACAATGACGTTACTAATGACAACGATAATAAATATGATGATGATAAAAGGTGTGCAAGGTGAAAACGATTGTAATCAGAATGAGACGGGTGCTGGTAATGCTAATGATGCGCCTGGTAGGTTGATGATAATGATGATGATGATGATGATGATGATGATGTTATGTTCCCTGAAGAGGAACACTGCTCCGAAAACTTGGAACTTTTATTAAATATTTCATGCCACAGTCTTGAGAGTTTATTTATATTTTTGAAAAAAATGATGATGATGATGATGATGTTGATTATGACGATGAATTGCATGCCACTGTTTGTACCCCTATAGCCCGCCTGGACTCTCCCCTCATTTTTCGTTTAAATCCGAATTTCTGTATTTACTTAAGTTGCACAACATGTACTTATTTGACTTGATAATGATAATATTATGCTAGTGGTAGCGCCTAGTTAGGCCTCTTCTAGTCGTATTTCTTTATTGTTGAGATATACCAAGCTTGTCTCTTTTATATGTATGACTTCCTAACTTGACCCGCTGCTTTCTCTCTCCACCTATATTATTGACTGCTTGTAGCTCAGATTTTTTCTTGGGGGAGCCCCTTATACCTCCTCCCCCCTTTTACACACAACTCTTTTCTTCTTACCTTAATTCACTCTTCTACCAACTGTCTTATCCCGTGATCCAGATTCAGTTCTTATTGTCCTTATCCGCTATTTTAAGACCGCCCCACTAAATCGATTAATAACTGACTTTTACCTCACTCACTCTTCCATGCTTGTCTTTTCTTTTTCTTCTTAATGTGGTAGCTTTTATTGCGAAAGTTACACTTCTTGTTTCATACTATTGATAAAGGCCTTAGAGCCGAAACGTTTAGAAGTAATTTTCGTTATTATTTCTTAACTAGATTTTAAATAAATTCCTTGAATTAGGTTCGAGCTTTTAATTTTTCTCAGTTTTAAATGATGATGATGATGATATTGATGATGATGATGATGATGATGATGATGATGATGATGATGATGATGATGATGTGTCTGTTCAAGCTTTTTCATGACTATTGATCATAGTTTTTTGTTTTTTTTATGACGTTTCATTCTTAGTTCATTTATTTTCTACACCTGAAGAAGGACGCCAGTCCGAACATTTGTGCACTAAATTTGTTAAATTGTTATAGTTTTCTTGCTTTACTTGTTTAGATCCAGTGCGGATAAATGTTTTGCAAATAATGATGATGATGATGATAGTTAAGGCAGTGAAGAAAAAGGTGTTGACAAGATACGGAAAATGATGATAATGCTGCCAATGAAATGATAATGATGATGATGATGATGATGACGAGATGACGATGATGATGATAATGATGGTTCTGTTGACAGAGTAATGATGACTGTGGTTTTACACATTACTAGGGTTATGGTAGTTTGTATTGATGGCCATGGAGTTTTTGTAGGGGTAAACTAAGAAAAGATGAATACTAGAAGACACATCATAGACTGGATGTGATCGTCATCTACAACTCACAGTCAAATCAGCTTCCTTCTCCCAAATAACATGTATTCTACGACACTTATGCTGGGAAAAGGCAGCATGCGACAGAACCATAATTTTGCAGGAGACTAGTCAATTAATCCATGGTACATACTGTCTCAAGGCAGAACCACTGACATCAACTGTCTGCTTAGGAAGGAGCAGATCACCATCTTCCGCCAGAGAACAAAGCATATTCCTCTCAACAAGCATCAGGATAGAACGTCAAATTCCTTCACTGTACAGTTGAGCAATTTTTAATTGGGTGCTTAGTTCTCAGTGGCACCAGAGTCACACTTCTACCCTCCGGACATGATATATCGAATACTCTTTTATCGGCTACTCTTTATGGCCCATAATACCGACTAGATA
Organism: Ellobium chinense; assembly: GCA_033807755.1. Classification (NCBI taxonomy): domain Eukaryota; kingdom Metazoa; phylum Mollusca; class Gastropoda; order Ellobiida; family Ellobiidae; genus Ellobium; species Ellobium chinense. Next base: position 858,801 of record JAWQUT010000312.1, read on the forward strand.
AAACCAAAGAGAGAGTGAAGGAAGACAGACGGACAAACAGATAGACGGACAGACAGACAGTTAGACAGAGAGACAGACAAATAGACCCACAGTCAGATACAAAGACACACAGACACACAGACGGGCAGGCAGACAGACAGACGGACAGACAGACAGACAGACTCACTCATTCACTGACTGACTGAGTGACTGACTGAGTGAGTGAGTGAGTGAGTGAGTGAGTGAGTGAGTGAGTGAGTGAGTGAGTGAGTGACTGACTGACTGACTGACTGACTGACTGACTGACTGACTGACTGACTGACTCACTCACTCACTCACTCACTCACTCACTCACTCACTCTTTGCATTGTGAACGTTGTGGTGAAGTACAACCGCTGTTTCCAGACTGGCAGCAGTAGCATCTTTCAAATCCTTCTGATAGACCATTCTATGTGCTGGCATCACAGTATGCAAATGACTGTGTAAAAATGTCTGTGTTTGGTTTAGGAACAAAGACTCTTGTGTTGTAAAAATGATACGCATTAGTATTTTTTTTTCCGGGATCAGTTGGATTAGACACATCGGGGCTTTATCATTTAATATTTTATACACTAATAAGCAGTTATTAAAACCTTTACAATAACAACAACCCATTGATGTCAGTTTGAAAGAAAAGCGACATGGGATCATCTCATCATCAGCTATTTATTGTGCACGAAGTTCCACAAATTCTCCTCACTATACAAACTTCACTTCGACCACCGAATATATTATTTGAAATCTCGGCACAGTGACAAAACCGATGGTCTTATGTAATTTACCTTCCCGATTCAATTAGCCTGTACAAACAATCCCGTGTCTGCCATGGCTTGAAAGCGACAAAGTGTTTTGCGAAAGCACTTTTACTGATATTTGATATTTGCTGATGCGCTGTAAATGTTACTTGTTGTTGCTGTTGTTGTTGTTGTTGTTGTTGTTGTTATTGTTGTTTTTGTTGTTGTTGTTGTTGTTGATGATGATGATGATGATGATGATGATATGCTGTCAATTGTTTTAGTTATTATTCTCCTCCTCATTGCTGCAGTATAGTAACGAACTTGCACCCACTATCCTTATGGACTTGTTAAGATTTTTGGCACTTATTAGAGGGGCAAATCACTCACTGTCCCTATTAATTCCGTTAATATATAAAATCCCCCTTTTGGGGGCCCTGCCAGCCAGTGTCAGGGTGGAGAAATATGTAAAATGACCTGTGATCTAAATAAGGCATCAAATTTTAAAGTTTCAGGTACAATTTGAGCCTTCCAGATAAAAAAAAAAATGTGTAGGCCTATGTATTAGCACGCGGTCAAAACCAGCCAAATGAAAATTGGGGACCAAATCAGAATTTGAGGTTACATTTTTCGGAAGAGATTTGTGAAAAATTTTGGGCATTGACGCCCCTTTCTCTTCCCCTTAAAAGATAAAGCAAAAGAAGTACTTTAGCCTCCATTGAAGAAATTTCCCGAAATCACAGTGGTATTTGTAGAATAACACAAAATGTTAAAAGGGCCAAAAGAAGAAAAAAACAATAGGTTCGAAAGACCTGCAGTTTTGGCTGTCATAGATTTTGTCACGTCATGACTTGTTCCATCCTGTGCAGTCCGTTCACTATGTCACTACCCACACACTAGTGTTCGTATATTATCATGGTGTTTAAACGATAAACTTCCTGTTTTGTATATATCGTGGTAAGGGTTATCCTGGATTAGGAAAAAGGATTTGCATGCAAAATCTTCGTATCATGAGAACCATGTAGACCAACTTACTACTTTTATCTACCTTGGGCAGATTTCAAATGATAGAATTTAATATAGGGATTTGTTGTTGTTGTTGTTGTTAATAGGAGTAACGAATCAGGAGGTTGCACAGATCATGTTTGTTCAGTAGGGTAAAATATCGACAGAACATGAAATGATTCTCCGACAAACACAAACAAAACTTGACACTGACTTCTGTAGATTTTACAAGCTGCGTTTCGGCCACTTATTCCAGTGGTAGGCTACAGAGAAAACAACTTTCTAAGTGAGCAGCGAATGCAAGATTGGTGCCGCAAGAATTTCTACATACAGATTTACACAGCACTTAATAACGGATGACTACACCATATTGGTACTCCAGTCCAGGACGAAGTTGTACCCCTTACGCCACTGGGCGCCTGACTGTTCTTTTTAAAAATACCATGTCGTGCTTCTCTGTTAACGAAAGGTTAAGGTTACACATAATGACTGGAGAAAATAGATGTTCCTAGTGCTGCTTTGTGAAGGCAAGTGGGATGGGGAGACTGGAGTCAAAGACAAGAACAGTTTGCAAATAAAGAAGATATTACAATAACTCAAGGGTAAGGTGGGATAAAATCAAGGACGGTCTACGGAGTTTACTGGTGACATAATATATTCCAGTAGATTCGTTCCATATCAACAGTTTTGATTAAGTTGTATCGAGATACTTGAAGTTATATAGGCTAAGCCAATACAACACATTTATAAGAAATGACAACGCCAGTGATGAAGAGGTAGCCGATGATTAGGACGACATACTCCAAGAATCTGCTGCCGCATCTACCACGTTCGTAGCTGTGGGTCATTTTCCTGGAATTAATTCCCTGAAATCCGGTAGGTGGGGCTCACGACGTTCAAGTGACTTCCTGTTTTGCACTCGTTACCCATTGTAACTTTACACATTAATATTATGTCTATTCTATAATTTGAAGCAATAAAATGTAACCCTAAGAGTCCCAAAGGTACTTTGCCCTGCCATGTGAAATTTTAGCACCCCACATCTGGCAGAGAAATGCAGATCAATACTTTGAAATTAGTTGCTTAAATACCAAAAAGCGGCGTGTGGGATATTTTATTATGTATCTTTGTTAATTTTAAGACGTTCCCGATATTATAGATTAATTAGCATTACTTTGAAAGTGCTGGAAAATTGATTGTTTATATCTGAGAAAATATTCATGTGCAAGTACAGGCCTCTGCAGCTGATAGTATGCTCACAGTTGGTTCTCAGATTTACCAAGCCAAATAGAAGAAAAAGGCCAGTAGGTCTTTTCGCCCAGAGTGTAGTTAAAAAGTTACCATTCTTTACACTTAAGAAAAATAAACCATTCAGCAAGACCTCATGAACTTGAATTTATGGGGACCTGACTATAAATTTGAACTGTTTGGGGGTTTGATCTAGTGAGTAAATTTGTTACAGAAATGAGAAGTGTCGCAACGAGAATATTACAATAAGTATGAAACTTTTTCTACAACAACAGGTAGCAGATTAGGAAGTCTTACTGTATATTGGGATCCATCCATTGCTTTATTTGTACAGCGTCCACGTCGTCTCGGTTACACATGTTTCGATTGTTCATTGAAAATGCCTTGCAAAAGCTAGTCTTATCTGGTTTTCTTGGATAGTGACTATAGCTGTATTTCCTGAAGGCGTATCTACATGTTCATAGACTTTAGGATGATGACAACAAGATATAATCACACGCTCTTTCCAACTATGTGGTCCCAGAGGCTTTCTGCCCGTAAAATGCCCTCAGGAGTTCTCGGAAATTCCCTTCCCCCATCCTCAACTCCTAATCTCTCAACTTCAGTTCCGACAAATAAACTGTGGAAATCTTGATAAACTATGGCATGCCTGACCCAGATCAAAGGTTATCAGTTCGTTACGTCAAATCTGCATCTGCGGATTCACACATTACCTAATTCATATTAATCAGGCGTTGAGGACTGGCACGAACATCTTGCGAACCTTACATTACAACAATAACATTCGTATCTTCTTGAATTCAGACACTGTCACTTTATCATGATCACCACTCACATATGACTTCAGTCTCTATATTCGCTTTGGATAACTGCACTGTTACCTGGACACGATGACTGCCCACGCAATGATCCTGCACTTGTTTGGTCTACTACTGCTACAGTCAGCAGGTAAGAAACTCTTTTACATCTTTCCATGCCAGAGTTAAAACTGGAGCCCTTTCACTCAGCAACTGATCAGGATTTTGTGGCCACCTTAATGATCAATATGACTCTAAGAACAACGCATCATTCGGCTTCCATAAATGCCTGTGTCAAATGAATGGACTATGAAAACTGTGAATGAAGTGGTGTCATGGCGGATATTGAGCCTACTACATTGAGCTATAACCATCAGCTGTTTTACCTCCTCTAAAGCGGGTAGTTTCATTCACGGTCAGGGGTTAATACGGAAATACCAACACTAAATTAAAGGAGTTACTAGCTTCAAGTGGTTGCAGTATAGAACTTTTGTGAGTGTAGGCTCAGTTGTCACTTAATTTGGAATATGATACAGACCACTTTAGGTTTCCGTTCCGGTAGCTCTCCGGATTCTACTTTATGACTTTATGGAGGGCAAAATGTCGGCTGCCTTCACGACGTACACTTGGACCATTTCGCACGAATACATTGGATGCTTTACTTCGACCTCAAAATGTGCCAGAGTGCGGCGAATGCTTCCACTTCAACAAACATATAATAGGCTTCATCAGATCGTTCGCATGGATCTCGACGCGCTGTAAGTCCGATAACCATCTATGTCATCAATCGGAGTCCACCTGGCGAGGCTGGGGGGTCAAAGTGCAATTCGGTGCATAACATCGGCTGAGTCTAGTGTTCAGCCCTCTTTAGAGCTTGGAGAAAATGACATTCCTGGGGCTAAACATGTTTTGATGACCTAGATCTAGTTCATCAAACTATTCTTCTGTAGGGTATCCTCACGATATCATTGTAATCCATAGATCTATCTCAAAATGCCGACTTCTTCGTTCGGGGAATGGAAGGACAGATCTATGTAATCTTAGCATTAGAAGCTGGAATCCATACTCAGGCCTACCTTGTTATTAAAAATTTTATACTGATAATTTCCTTTAAAAAGTTCTATGTATCACATGCCCTTTGCTGCACGATAAAAAGTATCGAGGACTTATAAATTCGCGCATATGAATTCATACTTAGTAAAGAGATATACCTATTGATATAACTACGTAATATCCAGATGTTATTGTATAGTACATAAGAAAGCCGAATTTCTAGACTTTTCCTTCCTCCTCTCCCGCGTGTAGCTGATTAATGGGTAAGTAATACTGATACTAATATAGACAGACATTGTAAAACATATTCCCTTCAGAGTAAATATAGATTGGTTTATTTGGTGTTTACATATAGTGGAACTTCGATATTAAAGGAAGACATGAACATCAAAAATAATTTTCCATTTTCCAATACTTTTTTTCTCTGAAAATTATCTATAGTGCCCCAGCGAGTCAATTTTGCGAAGAAAGAGCATCGTTTTGTTATCGTGCTCGTAAGTAATAAGACGCGATTGAGAGAGCTAGAGTTACCGGGTTTGAGCCTTGCGTCCAGCATTATTCCCCTTCTCTGATCAGCAGCGGCTTGTGGCAAAAACGACGATGTCACTTAAGTTCCAGCAGCTACAGACATCTCTATCTGACAATGTATTACTCAGCTTTTAATTAAGGTTCTGGTCATCCAAATTCAAACGTAAAGTTTGATAGTGTAAGCAAGATAAGGTATTCTGCATTTTTATTGCCTCAGCATGATTTTGTTTGACATATCTACTGTTTACAGAGGAATTAAAACACTCATACCAAAATGCTATCACCCGTCGCAAGAGCACTGGCTAGACAGCTTGGCTGTGTGGCTAGATCGTATATGAAGTAAGCTTATGACCGCCACGCGCGCAATGGGTGTAAAAATTCGGACTTCGGATAATGTAACCTTGTGGGTTGTCTGGGGTCGACAGAGAAGCGTTATATCATTATGACAGATACTTAAAGACTGTTTTATTGGAATAATAGGTTATCGTATGATTCAATATAGTCTATAGGACGAAGCAACTTTCCTTTAAGTATCAATTCAAAGGTTTTATTAGGCCCTAGGCCAACATAAGTTATTACAATACAATATTGCATGAGTACAGTCCACTGCCAAGACATAAACTGTGTGTGTCATGCACACTATTGCCACTCATCTACCACTTTCTCATCTAGCTGACACCCAGACTTTCGAGAGTTACACTGACACCCAAATCATGACATTTCTGGTGTGTATGTGTGTGTGTGTGTGTGTGTGCTTGTCTGTGTGTGTGTGTGTGTGTGCTTGTCTGTGTGTGTGTGTATTGGGGTGTTTGTGGATTTGAGGACAGACGCATGTGTACTCATTTCTGGGTGATAATATCAACATATATGATGATTATACTCTTTGTCTACAGTCTAGATTAGGCAAGAACATCTTGCACAACTACTAAAATTTCCCCCCAACTCGTTTACTCGTTCATTGATATTGCGCTGCGTTGCTCAGAATAACCAACAGCTGCTATTTTTTTTTTTTTTGCAAGCAGGAATTCTGTAAAATGAACATTTTTTTCCAGTTTTGAACCCTATCGCGTATTTGAAGGAGAGGGAAATGCAAGGACTCTGTTGATTTGTAGCATCATTACCAGAAAGCTCTTGACTGCATGGTCTTAAATTCGTGGCATTTCTGAATTTCCTAAAATTTCGGAATAAGGGAGAAAAAAATACTCCAGATCTTGAGAGTGTTCTGTCCTATGTCCAAGTGGCAAGTACCCTAAGCTCAATGCTTGTTCCGAGGCATTGGTTGAGAGAACTTCTGGGTTTAACGTCTAGCACCCTAATAGTCTACATACATCGAAGGCAGTACCGATTTGACCTTTTACCCAGCCACAAAGGTAATCGCCAGCCACAGTCTGAGACGGCGCGGCTAAAAATAGCTCGCTGGGGGACTCTGTTTCAGCGAGCATGTTCTGAAGCACCCTACATGTGTCTGAACTCAAAGACCTAAGGCAGCGCAATGCCTTTACTTCCATGACGACAGTATGCTACTTATTTCCGTAGGGCGGAAGCCCTGTGTCGCCATATTGTCCAAAATTGTAGAAATCACATTACCGTTTAGTTCTTATTCCGAAGTGGTCTATTGACAAGCTGTAACTAGTGGAGACACATGTCAGTACAAATTAGCTAAAAAATACAACACTGCATATCACGACAGACAGATTAATAACTAATCAACCAGTATAAGTCTAGGAAGGTAAAACACCGACATGGTCACCATTAGAAAAGGCCCCTTTGCAGTTTGTCTTTTAAAAATCTCTTTGGTTAGTGTTTATAAAGATGAGAAAATCATACTTAGTAGGGATGCGTCATTATGGAGCGGTATTCTTCACCTGGGGTCTCAGAATAGAGAACTAATTCTAACCGAGAATCATTTACAACCGAGCTTATTGCAGCTGTAACAGCCTCAAGGTAGTGCCGATGCCCCAAACACCATGCTGCAGCCGTATCCTAATTGTGCGTATTGCATGCTGACCCTGATGAAAAATAACAGTATTAACATCTGAGTTCAAATGGGTGAAATAGACATTCTAGGTCGTCCCTTAACATAAGCTCCTCGGATAAGAAAGATTAACCAGAGCTAATCAACGCCTAAGTGCTATCTAACAGGAGTGAAACCCCAAAAAAGTAAAATGCTACAAAAATTACTCACTCACTCACTCACTCACTCACTCACTCACTCACTCACTCACTCACTCACTCACTCACTCACTCACTCACTCACTCACTCACTCACTNGCAAAATGTCGGCTGCCTTCACGACGTACACTTGGACCATTTCGCACGAATACATTGGATGCTTTACTTCGACCTCAAAATGTGCCAGAGTGCGGCGAATGCTTCCACTTCAACAAACATATAATAGGCTTCATCAGATCGTTCGCATGGATCTCGACGCGCTGTAAGTCCGATAACCATCTATGTCATCAATCGGAGTCCACCTGGCGAGGCTGGGGGGTCAAAGTGCAATTCGGTGCATAACATCGGCTGAGTCTAGTGTTCAGCCCTCTTTAGAGCTTGGAGAAAATGACATTCCTGGGGCTAAACATGTTTTGATGACCTAGATCTAGTTCATCAAACTATTCTTCTGTAGGGTATCCTCACGATATCATTGTAATCCATAGATCTATCTCAAAATGCCGACTTCTTCGTTCGGGGAATGGAAGGACAGATCTATGTAATCTTAGCATTAGAAGCTGGAATCCATACTCAGGCCTACCTTGTTATTAAAAATTTTATACTGATAATTTCCTTTAAAAAGTTCTATGTATCACATGCCTCTTGCTGCATGAAAAAAAGTATCGAGGACAAATAAATTCGCGCATATGAATTCATACTTAGTAAAGAGATATACCTATTGATATAACTACTTAATATCTAGATGTTATTGTACAGTACACAAGAGAGCAGAATTTCTAGACTTCCCCTTCCTCCTCTCCCGCGTGTGGCTGATTAATGGGTAATACTGATACTAATATAGAGAGACATTATAAAACATATTCCCTTCAGAGTAAATAAAGATTGGTTTATCTGGTGTTTACATAGTGGAATTTTGATATTAAAGGAAGACATGAACATCAAAAATAGTTTTCCGTTTCCCAGTACTTTTTCTCTCTGAAAATTATCTATGGTGCCCCAGCGAGTCAATTTTGCGAAGAAAGACCATCGTTTTGTTATTTTGCTCGTAAGTAATAAGACGCAATTGGGAGGGATAGAGTTACCGGGTTTGGCCCTTGCCTCCAGCATTATTCCCCTTCCCTGATCAGCAGCGGCTTGTGGCAAAAACGATGATGTCACTTAAGTTCCAGCAGCTACAGACATCTCTATCTGAGAGTGTATTATTCAGCTTTTAATTAAGGTTCTGGTCATCCAAATTCAAACGTAAAGTTTGATAATGTAAGCAAGATAAGGTATTCTGCATTTTTATTGCCTCAGCATGATTTTGTTTGACATATCTACTGTTGACAGAGAAATTAAAACATTAATACCAACATGCTATCACCTGTCGCAAGAGCACTGGCTAGACAGCTTGGCTATGTGGCTAGAACGTATATGACATTAGCTTATGACCGCCACGCACTCAATAGGTGTAAAAATATCGGACTTTGGATAATGTAACCTTGTGGGTTGCCTGGGGTCGACAGAGAAGCGTTATATCATTATGACAGACACTTGAAAGACTGTTTTATTGGAATAATAGGGTATCGTATGATTTAATATGGTCTGTAGGACGATGCAACTTTCCTTTAAGTATCGATTTATTTACCTTGTTATTAGATATGAATTTCACATGCACCGATTCATTATTATTCTATCATTTCATTAATGAGGCAAGTGTTAACGCGTTTATCAAAGGTTTCAAAGGTTTTATTAGGCCGTAGGCCAACATAATGTATTACAATACAATATTGCATGAGTACAATCCACTGCCAAGACATAAATCGTGTGTGTCATGCACACTATTGCCACTCATCTACCACTTTCTCATCTAGCTGACACCCAGGCTTTCGAGAGTTAAACTGACACACAAATCATGACATTACTGCTATCACTCGCTCTCTCAAACTACACTCTCTGCTTGTCACCTCCCCCCCNTGCCAGAGGGTGCCCATTTTGGCTCAAATTTCTGAAATATATTTTTTTCTATATTCCGAAACATAAATTACTCAGTCTGCGTATATCTTCACCCCATTCACTTTTAAAGTATTTTACTAATCAAGTAAACCTCAATAGTAAGTACAGTATATCAAAGGCAAACTTTATATCGAATTTTATTGTAATGTGAATGGGCATGTACAGGTGTGTGTCCGTGGTACACGTGTGTGTGTGTGTGTGTGTGTGTGTGTGTGTGTGTGTGTGTGTGTGCTTGTCTGTGTGTGTGTGTGTGTGTATTGGGGTGTTTGTGGATTTGAGGACAGACGCATGTGTATTAATTTCTGAGTGATAATATAAACATCTATGTTGATTATTCTCTTTGTCTACAGTCTAGATTAGGCAAGAACATCCTGCACAACTACTGAAGTTTACCCCCAACTCGTTTACTCGTTCACTGATATTGCGCTGCGTTGCTCAGAATAACGAACAGCTGCTACAACCATCAAACTAGAGGTTTTTTTGGGTTTTTTTTGCAAGCAGGAATTCTGTAAAATGAACATTTTTTTCCAGTTTTGAACCTTATCGCGTATTTGAAGGAGAGGGAAATGCAAGGACTCTGTTGATTTGTAGCACCATTACCAGAAAGCTCTTGACTGCATGGTCTTAAATTCGTGGCATTTCTGAAATTCCTAAAGTTTCGGAAAAACGGAGAAAAAAATACTTTCTCCAGATCTTGAGAGTGTTCTGTGCTATGTCCAAGTGGCAAGTACCCTAAGCTCAATGCTTGTTCCGAGGCATTGGTTGAGCGAACTTCTAGGTTTTACGTCTAGCAGCCTAATAGTCTACACACATCGAAGGCAGTACCGATTTGACCTTTTACCCAGCCACGAAGGTAATCGCCAGCCGCTGTCTGAGACGGCGCGGCTAAAAATAGCTCGCTGGGGGACTCTGTTTCAGCTAGCATGTTCTGAAGCACAGTATACGTGTCTGAACTCAAAGACGTAAGGCAGCTCAATGCCTTTACTTCCATGACGACAGCATGCTACTTATTTCCGCGGGGCGGAAGCCCTGTGTCGCCATATTGTCCAAAAGTGTAGAAATCACATTACCGTTTAGTTCTTATTCCGAAGTGGTCTATTGACAAGCTGTAACTAGTGGAGACACATGTCAGTACAAATTAGCTATAAAGTGCATCACTGCATATCATGACAGACAGATTAATAACTAATCAACCAGTATAAGTCTACCAAGGTAAAACACCGATATTGTCACCAGTAGAAAAGGCCCCTTTGCAGTTTTTAAAAAAAATCTCTTTGGTTAGTGTTTATAAAGATGACAAAACCATACTTAATAGGGATTCGTCTTTAGGGAGCGGTATACTTCACCTTGTGACCCCTAAGGGCTGGGGCCGCAGAATAGCGAATTAATTCTAACCCAGAATCAGTTCTAACCGAGCTTATTGCAGCTGTAACAGCCTCAAGGTAGTACCCCAAATATGTTTAACACCATGCTGCAGCCGTATCCTAAACGTACGTATTGCATGCTGACCCTGATGAACAGTATTAAGATCTGAGTTCAAATGGGTGAAATAGACATTCTAGATCGTCCCTTAACATAAGCTCCTCGGATAAGAAAGATTAACCAGAACTAATCAACGCCTAAGTGCTATCTAACAGGAGTGAAACCCCAAAAAAGTAAAATGCTACAAAAATTGCTCACTCACTCACTCACTCACTCACTCACTCACTCACTCACTCACTCACTCACTCACTTATTGACTCACTCACTGACTCACTCACTGACTCATCACTCACTCACTCACTCACTCACTCACTCACTCTCCCCTTGCATGCTCTTTTTCAGACGCTGGCCTTATGCTGGAGGTAAACCCAGCTCAAATTGACATTGGACTTTCTGAGTCACTGGACGTGAACTGTACTTTTACCTATGACGGCATATCAAACATGGCTTCTATTTTGTCATTGATCCTTTCCCGAGCTGGCAACATTAACCAGACCTTTGTAGAACTGGCAACGATCACAGTATTTGCTGGTCACACTGTCAACCTGCTAGTACAAGATGGCGCCACAGCCGATGGGTACCTCAATCCAGGGGGAGAGTCCTATCTTCATTTTCATTGGGAATATCCCATCCAACAGCAAACTGGTCTCTACGAATGCTCCGTACAAGGTTTAGACTACCTTGGTCATAATAGAGTTCTTCTTAACACGACTCAAGTCACAAGTAATCCACCAAGCCTTGGGATGTTGGTGAGCGAGGTTATAAAGATAAGGAAGCATGTCAAGGACCTGGAGTCTAATTACTTATCATTAAACAACTACACTCATACACTTGAGCAGACAGTGTCGGGTCTGGACATTTATACGGCACAACTCCAGCAAACCATCACAAACATGGACGTTTTTACAAAAGCTCTTGAACAGAAAGTATCTATCATGGACACTTACACGAAAATGCTGGAGGAGAAAATGTCTGCCATGGACGCTTTTACCAAAGTTCTAGAGCAGGAAATATCTTCCCTTGGAAACGAGAGGCTGAACAGAATGTCGGACTTGTTTGAGTTCCCCCCGCTAGAGTACAACAACAGAACCTACTATATCTCCCAGGATGGGTTCTACAGCATTGAAGCCGCCATGGCCATGTGTCACGTTTATGGTGGTTATCTGGTGGAGATCGATGATGAGAATGAGTATCGGGCCGTCCAAGGATATCTGCAAAGTGTTACTGATTTTACATTACTATCCATAGCAGGAACGGACAAGAGCAATGATGGACATTGGGTCCTCCAGTCTACCAACAATGATGCTCCGTACTTGGACTGGTATCAGCCCGGCGCTGATGTTGGCACAAAGCACGACTGCTTATGTATGACACGTACAGTGTCATGGCGTATGGACGATTATTCGTGTCATTACGACACACCTATGGCTGCTCGACGTTACATGTGTGAGGTGGTAATTTCGTAAAGTGTGAAAAACAACACTGAAATCCCACCTCAAATCTGTTTCTTTATTCCACGACGAAATATAGCACGAATCATGACAATGGTGAAGATAATGAAAGCGGTTCTTAATGATGTTTTTGTTCTTACCAGTTTATTTCATTTTGTTTTTAACTTGATGGTGGATCAAGTTTAGATTCGAAAAATCGTAATCGTATTATATCATTATAATTAGTACATTTTAAATTTTAAGTATTAAAATATATTCCTTAGGTCTCCGTTATTATGGACAGAACGTTTTAAATTTTAGTTTTAATTTGTCTGTCAAGCAATGATGTTAATAATGACGATGATAATTATGATAATGACAGTAGGAATGACAACGATTATAGTGTGGCTGAGATAGGTGCTGATAATGCCAATGATGCTATTTATAGGTTGGTCAATATTATCTTGTAAATTTGATCTATATCTAACTGGCATGTGCAGGCAATTTTCGTGAAACGGCAATCTGATTGAAATGACCATCAAATACATCCCCAATATTAATATTAGTGATAGGTCTAGAGTTTACAGGTGGAGAAATTGTGAGTCCGACCACTGCATTGCTTTGCCCTACAATTCCCAGATATGCTCAAAGTTAGTCGCTTCACGGAGAGAGAGAGAGAGAGAGAGAGAGAGAGAGTGAGTGAGTGAGTGGGAGAGAGAGAGAGAGAGAGAAAGAGAGAGAGAAAGAAAGAGAGAGAGAAGGAGAGAGAAAAGATTGATTGATTGATTGATTGATTGATTGATTGACTGATTGATTGATTGATTGATTGATTTTTTTTGGGGGGAGGGGGTAATGGAGCAACATTGGCACGTTGAACATTTTATATTTTGGCCGTTAAAAATATGTACAGGAATATCATTTGGCTAGATCTAATAATGCAAAACAAAAGAATTAAAACAACGAAAAGAAAAGAAAAAAAAAACCAAAACAAAACAAAATAAAATAAAACTGGCAATAATACTCAAGGTAAATAAATTTGCAGATCTAATAAAAAAAACAACCACCTTTTCACTCACTCATTCACACTCACCCACCCACCCACTCACCCACCCACAAAAGCACTCACTCACTCACTCACTCACTCACTCACTCACTCACTCACTCACTCACTCACTCACTCACTCACTCACTCACTCACTCACTCACTCACTCA
>JAWQUT010000312.1:875131-882631 GCA_033807755.1 Ellobium chinense
TAGACTCAAAGGGAACTTCATTTGATGACGCCATAATAAGGAGAATGTAAGCAAAATGACGGTTTACACTGGAAGGAAAAGGGATGGTTATCGTAAAGGAATTGATTATTAAGGAGAGGGCGGGGACCTAGACATTTCATATAAAATACTCCTGCAGTCACGATTTCTTGTCATATCTAAAGCCGTGTTTCCTTCAAGATTTCGTTTTTCAGGTTTGGCTCCGGCTGCCAAAAGAAGCCGAACACCCTCAGCATGTCCCTCGCGTGCAGCCCACATGAGTGCAGTCTCGTGGAATTCGTCATTGGCATTCACACTGGCCCCAGCCTCAAGGAGAATTCGTGTACAATCTGCCTGCATCCACTTGGCAGCGTACAAAAGCGCTGTAACACGGGTCTTGTTTTGTGCATGGACAGACGCCCCTGCTTCCAGGAGACTTCGGACACACTCGACGTTTCCTCTCCGAGCGGCATACATCAGCGGCGTAGCCCCAGTCACATCGCAGGCGTCTACCTCTGCCCCGGCATCCAATAAATGCTTGACACATGCAGCGTTGCCCCAGTCGGCGGCGTACATGAGTGGAGTGGCATGGTGCTTGTTCACCGCGTTCACATTTGCTCCGACCTCCAGGAGGGCTTGGACGCATTCGGGGTTCCTGTCCTTGACGGCACACATTAGCGGTGTCCAATGACTCCCATCTTGGGTGTGAATGTCGGCGCCGCCTCTGACAAGAGTGAGCAGGCACTCAAGACGTCCTTCCCTAGACGCCCAGGTGAGTGCTGTGTTATTGTTAAAGTCCTGACTGTTCACACATGCTCCAGCATCCAAAAGCGCTTGCACACACTCTGCACTTTCTCCTTTAGCAGCATACATCAGTGGTGTGACATGAAAGATGTCTAGAGAGTTCACATCCGCCCCCTTGTCAATCAACAGACGTACACAGTCAAGGCTGCCTTCTCTGGCCACATACATCAAGGGCGTGGCACAGTTTTGATCCCTTAAGTCTACATTCATCGAGACGCCCAACAGAAATCTCACACACTCGATATTCCCCTTCTCAGCTGCGTGAAACAGCGCAGTTTTGCCGCACTTAGTGTCTTTTCTGTCAACAGCTGCCCCAGCGTTGATAAGCACCTGCAAGCATTGAGCACAGTCCGCACAGGAAAGAGCCCCGTGCATCAGCGGCGTGCATCCATCACGATCCACCGCCTCGACCTCGGCACCGGCCGCCAGCAGGGTGCTAACACATTCAGCAGAGCCCCCTCTAGCGGCGCAGGCCAGGGCAGTTCGGCCGGTTTTGTCCGTCAAGTTGAGATCCGCTCCTCGAGTGAGTAGCCACTGCAGGCATTCCAGCTGCCCGTGCTCACCAGCATTCATCAGAGCATCCTTCCCGTTCCCGTCCCTCGTGTGTATGTTGACACCCATCTCCAGTGCGTATTTTAAGGCCTGCCACTGCCTGAGGCTGGAGGAGTGTGGCAACAGGGTGAGCATCGTTGACTTCTTGGGTTTGACGTCCAGCACCGCACGGGTAAAATCATCTGGATACAGAGTAGAAGAAAGATACGGAGGGCTGAGAGCAAGAAGTGGATATATCCATTTTAACTGGTTTTGAGAAAGTCGAATTTTAAAGATCTGAATTATGAATATAATTATATAATTATATAAACTCTATTTATATCTAAAATACACATTTATTGACCTTGTGCTTTGAGGCAACCGTACACCAGAATGTTTAAAACTCAGCAGATTAAGGGCGTTTGGAGCTTAGAGAAAGGCTGCATCGTCCTACATACCATGTTAAATCATGCGATATCCTGTTATTCCATTAAAATAGTCTTTCAAGTGTCTGTCAACGTAATATGATGCCTCTGCCTACCCCAGACAACCTACAAACATCACTTTTGAACCTGGATGACCAAAACCTTAATTGAAAGCTGAATAATACATTGTCAGATAGAAGTGTCTATAGTTGCTGGAATTTAAGTGACGTCATCATTGTTGCCATAAGCTACTGCTGTTCGGTGAAGGGGAATAACTCTAAACGCAAGGGCAAATCCTGGTGACTCCTGCTCTTTTTATTGTTTTATTGCGTCAGATTACACACGCATACGGCAATAATACGGTGCTCTTTCTTCGCCACATTGTCTCGGTATGCACCATGGATACTTTTCAGGCAGAAAAACTACTGGAAAACTAAAGGGTCAAAAGGTCAATTTTGTTGCTCTCAGCCCTCGATACTGTCACATAATAAAAATATGTACAGAAGAACAAAAACTGTTTCCGGTTGTTCGAAGATCGTAATCAGAAAAGTGGTCATAAGGAAAATATTTTTATTCTCATATATTTATTTGAGTGCCTGGTGCAACTGTGACAGTGTGTAGATTTGCATGCCGTGCTGCGTTCTGTAAACGTGTAAGTAATAAAATACTAAGTCATACCTGGGATTACCCAGTTCAGATGTGAGTTGCTCGTTGGAATGTGGTCAATGAACTCACGCGCAATTAGAAAAAAAGCAAAAAATGTTTGACTTATTAGTTAGCCATACCAATCCTTCAGGAATACCACTGCGGCACTTAAAGTACAGATAAAAATATCTTGTTAATTTGATTGCTTTAAATCATGGACGTCTTTCATAATAAGATAGATTACCTAATTCTGCAACTTTCTGTAATTCTTTCTGTAACTGAAAGATACAAGCTGTCCACCCAATCCTTGAAAAAGATTTACCCCAGGAATTTTTATGCCCCAGATCTGATGTTCATGAAAGTACAAAGAGTCCATGGAAAGTTTGAGCTGGATTTAACTTTTCTTTTCTGACTGGGCTTCTTTGATTATTGCATGTCTCTGCTGATAAAGAACACGCTCGTAGACAGAGAGTTTCAACTAATTATTAGAAAAGTGGTAAATTTCACACCATGCTTTTATAGTCCAAATGGACCTTATGATATCCGTGTGTACATGACATGTGAAAAGGGAGAACGGAAAGATCTGTATAGCTTTTTAGTTATATAAGACCTAGAATATAAAATGACTGGGTTATTCCATGTAAAATGTTACCCGAGGACCAGTTTTTCAAACGCAACTTACTATAAAGCAGGTTGGTGCATCATTGTGTAGAATAGTTGGAATAATAGTTTTTGGTAGATTTTTTCCCCTGTGCAAGGTCATGTGCAAAGTAGCTTTCTTCTCTAGAATATTGTGTTACCATTGTGTCCCATCAATTACCAATTTTTTTTGTCCCACCAGTTACTCTGAAATACGGCCCTAGTGTGCTAAATTATTGTTGTTGGATAAAATTACTTTATTCACACATTAAGATGCATTATCTGAGTGTATAAAAATATGTTTTTCTATTATTAATGGTTGAATTTCAGAAATTTTGCTACTTTGGGTTACCATGTAAAAACGAAGGTACTTTTTCCGTCCCATCAGTTACCAACCCTATGAGATGTGATTATATGAAATCTAATCTATTGCTTACATCAAATGTTAGTTTTGTCAGTTAATTTGCCAGTGCTTTTTTTTTTAAATTTGTGTAAAGAAAACTAAATAAAATGGATTATAAGTAAATATGCGAGTGACTTTTGTTTGAAAAATATTGTCTAAATATCACGTCAGTTACCATGGAATGACCCGACGGCTAACTCAAAAGTGAATGAACATAGATTTTGACGCCTGTAAATATTTTGTCTCGATTCCTATCCGTGCGTGCGACTTACCTCACACACAACTCAACATGGATCACTATTTGACCTTTTTACACTGATGTACACTCTCTCTCTCTCTCTCTCTCTCTCTCTCTCTCTTTGTGTGTGTGTGTGTGTGTGTGTGTGTGTGTGTGTGTGTGTGTGTGTGTGTGTGTGTGTGTTTGTTTGTTTTAAAATTCCATTGACCTACACCATTCTACCCTTTTGAGACTGACCAATCTGTGATCTGAGCTTCATGATCGCACTCTCTTTCTTTTCGTTTTCCTTTCTGAGTCTGTCAGCCACTTTCTTCTCCTGTAAAATCAGATGTTCTGAAAAAACAAACAACAAAAAAGTGTTTAAAACGCTATAATATAGTTTTTCTCATATTATCTCAAACATAACGACACCCACAAGACTCCATTATTATATCAAAATATTAAGCCTGAAAGAGAGTGTGCCTCACCTACACAAGTCTCCTTTCAAACCACGGTGTCAGAATCCCATCCGCCTGAGAACCCAGTGATGCCTTAATACTTGAAAGTTGAATTAGCTGGACGTGCATATGCCAAACAGGTGTCTGAGTAACCGTTGTATAGATATACATGTATTTAGCTTTGTCAGACTCATAGACACACCCAGTGACAGACACAGATATAAAGACAGACATATATTAATGGCAGCCAACTAATCTGGCCAGTCATCCATCCAGCCAGCCAGACAGCGTTTTACAGCGCGGCAGCGCGATAACGGCTATACTGAACAAAGATATGCTTATAAACAGACAGACAGACAGGCGGGCAGGCAGGCAGGCAGGCAGGCAGGCAGGAGTCAAGCCGGATTATTTAATATCCCAACTGTCGACATTCACCAGCCTCATTTAGCCTGACAAGTCAATGATGAGTCATTCAAGTAACTAATTTATATGTTGCTGTGCCATTCCGTGGTACATTTTTGGCTTCTGCGCGTTAATACGGTGGGAAGGCATTCGCACCTTCTAGGCTTAGTGGAATCTCTTGTGCACACCGAAATTGAAGCTAGGCAAAATGAGAGATTGTCGTGAATCATAGTGAAGGCTCAAGATATCGTCGACAGATCGGATTGGCTGCTGCGAACTGAAACACTCAATCGCATTGGTCGATGAAGGTCTTTAATGGCTTCGCTTATTTTAGGAACTACCTTTTACACGGGGATCGTTGCAAAGATAAATCTAATGCCGGCTTTCTTTTAGCAACATACATTGTAAGAGACAGTAATGAGGCAAAATCCAGTCAGAACATACTGAGAAATCTGACTGGCTGCTGCCATTTGAAACACTCGTTCTCATTGGATGACACAGGGTCTTTACGGTTTGGTTTATTTTAGCAACTACCTTCTGTTATAAGATCTCATGCTAGCCCCTTTACCTTTCTGTTCCAGTTCATTCCTGAGCTGTTCAACTTCACTTTGATAGCCCTCTTTTGCTCTCAACATGTCACTGTTCAGGCTCTCTGTGAAGAATCAGAACATAAATAGAGGATCTGTAATGGGTGTTTGTTTGATATCAGATTTATGAATTGATTTATACATTGATCGTATTCGCGAGCCTAAATGTATAACTCATTTCATAATAAATCTGATATCAAACACATATGAGTTTCAGATCCTTTTTATAATACTGTATAACCTCTAACTAATAAAATTATGAACTTTTAATCGTGAAAAGGACCTTGAAGTGACCAGTTCCCCATTAAGGAAACACATCAATCACAACTGAACTGAATGAACCACATAGTTAACACGATACAAAGAAGATCCAAACAGCTGACAATCAGCGATGAAACTTTAGACCACAGAAATTGTAACATTTCAAGTACTTTAATTCAAAAGTTTACCTGAATTGAAAATGACGCGTGACCAGCTGACAATCAGCGATGAAACTTTAGACCACAGAAATTGTAACATTTCAAGTACTTTAATTCAAAAGTTTACCTGAATTGAAAATGACGCGTGAAAACAATGATGACAAACGATAAGAAAGACAGACTGGATTTTTTTTTATTAATCCAGTCAGAGGGAAACAAAAAGGCAGTGAAAATAGTTACAAAAGCAATGATGTCAAATACTCATGACATCACAAAAGAAATGCCGTCACATAATTTTTTTTTGTCTTCGCCTAGAGGTTTCCAAGGCTTCCAGTCAAAGTACTTGTAAAGAGGTCAGAGGTAAAATTTATGTAACGTGTGGCATACCAAAAAAATATTACACATTTTATGTCATCGGAAATAGGCCATGTATGTATGATAAAACTAATTTGACTTTAATCAATGCATGAAATACACACCAAAAAAAGGGTTNGGGGGGGGGGGTTCTCTTTTCAGTCTTCTCTGGTTAGACCAAAACTCTGTTAAACCGAACCTAAGTCTTTGGTCCCACGGATTTCATTTTATCAGTTGACTGCTGTATGTTATACGACGTTCATCGTATATGCTGTAGAACCTCACGAATTCGAACTTTGTATTTTATCCAAACGGTAGAAGGATATCTGAACCAAAAACCACTCAATCATGGGCATACTATTACGTTTGAGCAAAAACACAGTTCCGAATAAGCAAATTTGCATTTGTTACGAATAAGCAAAGATTAATTTGTGTAATAATCCTACAATATACACCAGTGGGAATGTAAAGACTAATTCAAGATTGATACTAGCGACTGTCAATCATTTTTAAAAAAAAGGTTTAAAATTGTGACCATCCTTTTAAAGAATATACCCTGACCGATACTCTTCCATGTCCTAGGCTGGTGGTTAGAGGCAAACAGAGGAATACTTTAAAACCCCTAATGGAATACACCTGGTTGAGTAAAAAAGTAAGAACAAAATTTCGCTCAAATGAAAATCTGATTTCGTACAAACGTGGCTTGCTTTGCTCAAATGTAATGTAAGCATCCGAACTGCCTGCCTATATGTTACAGAGTTCTGACACCTAGTCTCTTAATTTCTATGTCAGGCTATATTAAACTCTAGAACGCAATGCAATTCCACTACTCAAAGAAAACTACTTCTGCTATCGCTACAAGAAAAACAACCCCAACGTTAGTAACAACAATAATAATTACGTCTACTGAAGAAACAAAAATAAAAGTTTTTTAAAATTGGTTTTGGGGGAGGGGGAGTGAGGGGAGAGGGGGTAGAGGGGATTACGAACAGATGATTATTATTATTCAGCAGAAGTTGCGGTAGTAGTTGTTGTGGTGTAGAAGCAGCTGCAGTGGTAGCAGCAACAGCATCAGCACAAACAATAGCAAGAGTAGCAGCTTTCAAGGGAAGCCACTCTGCCGAAAAAGCTTTGTGAGCAGATCTAATTAAGAGGTTACAGGCCTGTAATTGTACTTTCACTTTTGGGTCCTATCACTTTTGGGTCCTATCACTTTTGGGTCCTACCACTTTTGGGTCCTACAAACTTAAGGGGTATATTTCATCTCCTCTTTATCCTCTTTTAGCATGCCCTGCTCGAGGGGGAAAATTTTGATATCATGGGAATCTGTGTCCATTTTACTTTATTTTACCAGGCACTATTTAGCCTTGGGCTGGAACTGCCAGGTCAAGGGTGTGCTCAGGTGGAAGAGGAGGGGTGTGGCATTGACCAGTGAAAAATGTAGGGTCTGTTTACAAAGAGCAACCAAGCTCAAAATTTCAACGGGCTTGCTAGGGTTGGGTAAGTCTTAAAATTTGGGCCACATAATAAGCTTCAACCTGGTATGGGTCTGGGTGAAAGCTAAAACTTTGGGTTCAGAGGGCAGCTCAAAATGTTAATATAGCCCATAGAGGAAAAAA
>JAWQUT010000312.1:897274-902573 GCA_033807755.1 Ellobium chinense
CGATTGTAAAGACAAACATAGGATGAGCCTCTGACCCGCGGTTGTACATTAACAGAGACGAATAAAATTCTAAAAACAAATATTTCTTATTGTCCACATTTCTAAGAAAGCTCAGTCTTAAGCACCATGACTGGGAGGGTGATGAAATCTCATGTACATATAAAAAAATTATGTCCAAATTAAAACGCGAGATTTTCTATTGTTATTGTAAGGGCAGACATGGGATGAGCCTCTGACCCACGTCTGTCCGTTGTACAGAGATGAATAAGACTTTATAAAAATCATGATTGTCTATAGTTCGTCCTTTAGATGCAAGACCCCGATAAACACCAAAATCCAAAGTTAACAGGAGAAACAAAAGACTGTTACGTTACTGTTAGCTATGTGTGGAGCAGCGTGGCCGAACAGTTAAGGCGTTGGACTCAAGATCTAAAGGTCGTGGGTTCGATTCCTGACCACGGTCATATTGTAAGTGCCTTGGGAAAGCATTTCATACACATTTTCCTCAGTCCACCCGTCTGTCAAGTGAATACCTGGCTATAGGCAATGGAAGGTATTGTCAGACTGCTAGTGACCGCCTGTAAATGACAGCGGCACTGTATGCCGAGAAAGTCCTAGAGCTGATCAGGCCTGCTTGAGTACTGATAATAGTGTTAGCCACTGTTAGGTCACGTGAGCGGGCACCAGCCTGGATACGAGACTTGTAAACCGCATTATTATTATTATTATTATTATTATTATTATTTATTTGCAAGAGCATTCGCCCTTCACACTCCATCCATTCTACCACACAATTACTTCTCTCATCTTCACCAGTGACCAAAAACTTGTAACCTTTTACACAACACGAAGATGCTTAAGACATTGGTTTTCTCAATACTTGAACCACCATTTAGGTCCTAGGCAAAATAATGTTAAGTAAGTGCGGTGTCCTTGGAATTACTTAAAGGTGGGTTATACCGAAATGGACTATCTGTGACAGACAAATGTTAACCTACGCATGTCGGAAGCGAAGGAAATGTAACTAATCTAGTAAAGGGGATATCGATTATCTCGTAAAAACGAGTGACCCAATACAGATTTACTTAATTGTAGTCTGATAATTTCAAGATGTAAGAAGACACCGGAATGAACTCTTAGGCACAATGATAGACAGATAATATAATCTACAGTTGTTGAAAATTTCTTTGATCTCAGTGTCATGCTGAACTTTTGTCACAGTAAAGGTAATTTCAAATGATGTTGCCGAGCCAAATTGTCAGACTCGCACTGTGCGTGCTGTTGAAAGGCATGTGCTTTTCATATCAAATTTAGCCGTGACATAACATGGCATCTGAGCCCAACTCCGTAACCATCTGGCCACGCTATTCATGTGAGGTCAGCTATGAAGACAGGATGAGATGTTGAATAGAATATTCATCTGTTTCCCTCTGTTGCTGTGGTAGCAGAAGCAAGAGCAGAAGTGGTAACAGTGGTAATTACTGTCGTGGTAATTAATATAACTATGTTATAGTGAAGTAATAGAATTAGTATTAGTATTGCTATAGTATAAGAAGTGGTAATCTGCGGCAGAAGTAGCAGTCGCCTATTAGTGGTGGCAGTAACTGTTGTCGTTGTTATTATTTATAGTAGACAAGACTAACACCCCATTTTACAAATGGGCAGGCAGGCAACGCACCAGCGGCGAAAAAATATATAGCGCACCGAAAGGCATCATAGACGAATGCATTAGACTCCGTGAAAAAGTTGGACGATTGGCGAATGGGGCGGATTGAAAAGATCTGTCGGAGATTGTATTTCGTTGCTATACACATTCTTTTTTTTTAAAAAGGGTAAAAAAAATAAAGAGGACTAATGTGTATAGTTACCTTTTGTGTATTTTTCTACGAATTTAGGTGAAAACCGCATGTTTTTACGTTACGTAGTTCTCAAGAAATCTGTGACACAAATTTGGCTGAAACATTTTATTAATATAGATATTACCCACGTAGGCTGAAGTACGGCCATTGTTAATTCCCATCTGTGTAGTTATCACCGTCGTCATGCATATCATGAACAATTAATTATTACGATCAACCTCTTGTAATTACTAATTTAATATGATAATGCGCAAATATCTCTCATTATTTAACCCTCGCAACTACTCATAGCCAATTGTTTCCCATCCGTTTAATTCAGTGCAGGGCTAGACTTGAGTCACACTAACCCTTGGCGAGACATCGTATCTTAATGACTAAACTGAATGAGTTACGCCAGTCTGTGTGACGCTGGCCAGTGCTTAGAGAGTATCCCGCGCGCGCGAATTTAGCAGTGTTGTTATTATTTATATGCCAAATACATTAGGCGAAGGCTTGAGTGGTAGGAGGGGGTGAAGGGAGGGGAATGGGGATGGGGAAGAGGAGGGATGGATTTTTAGGATAGGAGGGAGTGTCCCAACTAGCACACGTGTCTCTCTTCCGAGAAGATTCTAGGGCATACACGTGGTCACAATTTTGCCCGCGGGATTTGACTTTACTGTACTACAATTAAAATATAGGCGGCTCCGTTAAATTGCAATTTATTGTCAGTGATGATGTAGTGTCTAATTTGTTGTAACTTGTAGCTGCCCTGCCATGTGTTAAGTGTTACTTTGATCGCCTATATATCGCCCAGTACGGTCTGCACATGATTAATAAACTTGTTCTGTACATGTTCTGTATATTAGCTGGAAATGACCGGGCAGCCTACAGTAAACAGTGAATTGAACTGAATTTGTAAACTTGTTAAACTTGTTTGTTGCAATAAAATATCACTTAATCACGACATATTTCCATATAACAAAAGACCATGCTGCCTTAAATTTTCCCGAAGAATTGCGATTAAGCAGATTTGGATGGTATAACATAGAGAGAGAACACAAAGACATATCTGAGCTCTTAACAATGTGATTAAAACTGTCTTAATATAGAATATTTTGTCAATATGAATTCTATTGTCCGTAAATTGCACTGTACATTGTCAACACTAAATAACAATCAGTGTGCCTTAGCTTTAAGTCATTTTGTTACGCTCATTCCAAATTTGCCTAAGTCATTTTTTTCCCGATGATTTGAATCGTTATATTACTATGATCTTCCGTTTACTTTTTTATCCTGTTAAAACGAATGTAGGCTTTTGAATCGTTATTATATCCCAATTTTACAAGCCAATCCACATCTGCCTCATTGTTTTACTTCGAGCAACACATTGAGAGAGCTCAATATCTCTAAGCTTAAAAAATTACTTAGGCTATTGTGGAATGAGAGTAGCATTAAAGGCTTTTGGAGCAAGGGAGGGGGTGTTGAGAGGGGGAGGGAGGGGAAAGAGTATCAAGAGTACATTATAAGTAAAACTTATAATCAGTATTGCCACTCTGGCCATTGCCTTTTCCGTAGATGAGAATAATATAAATTAAAATTCCCCTATGTTACCCTAAGCATGATACTGTAGTAAATTTAGTGGGAAAGATTCTATAATATTACTATTAAAAAAAAACAAACCTGTCATTTTATCCATTTTGTCGTACATTTCACAGCTTTTCACAACAGTTAACGAGAAGCGAATTTTCCCTATTTCGAGGAAAAGAGATTTTTGTAAAGCCACTCTACCCTAAACATTTGTGAAAATTCCCACAAGTGGCAACATTTTCTCCCTAACATTACACATCAGTTTGTTATTGTTGTTGTTGTTGTTGTTGTTGTTGGTGTTGTTGTTGGTGGTGGTGGTGTTGGTGTTGATGGTGGTTGTGGTGCTGTTGCTGCTGCTGCTGCTGTTGCTGCTGCTGTTGTTGTTGTTGTTGTTGTTGTTGTTGTTGTTGTAACACATTGAGTTTTCGGCGCGTTGTCAGAATGATCTCACTGTTATCTCTACAAAAATTGTGCCTCAAGTGCTGACTAGTGAAGAGGAACTATGAGTATCAGTAAAATATGACACAAAGGGGACAGTGTCAACTAAAGTGGTGTCACTAAACCACTTGTCATTCTCCGTCACTCCTACGTATTTGGTTGTTGCTGTTACGTCCTTTCCCTTTCATACCGCTCCCTCCCTCCCGACATGTGTACACACGTGCATTCCGCACACATGAGCGTGTACACGCAAGCGCGAGCACTTTTTAGTTTTACACATACAGGCCCCTACGCACGCACGCACGCACACACACAAAGAGGCAGGCAGGCAGGCAGGCAGGCAGGCACGCACGCACGCACGCACGCACGCACGCACGCACACTCACTTATCTTATTCGTATGTTTTAGCTTTCGCATAAAGTCCTTGCACTTCATTTACTTTGAAGGTTATTTTTAATCAATTACATGATTCCTTCTGCCTTTGATATGTCATTCTTTGTTGTCAGTCTTTGCTGTCATTAAATTCTTGTCTTTTTTTTTTTGTTGCTCTATTTAGTAAGCTATTTAAAACCTGTTCCTTGCCAAAGTCATTTCTACTCGTGTCCGGTTCTTTATTTCCTCACTGTTCATGTCCGTGTTTGGGAACTAGGTGTCTGTCTCACTGTATTATCACACACAACACAATTATCGTACACGTCCATAACGCACACTCACAGAGACCTTCATGAAAACAAAAGTAAAGTCAAAACTAAAATAGCCCACTTGCATGTCTTTTTCTGAGAAATAAGAGTTATGAAAGTCGATCTGTTCTATTTGGTGAGTTCAATTTTCTATATCACCGTGAAAGAAGCATTCCAGGACTGGCCTTAGTTGTTTTCTAATTAAATATAAAATTATAAGGGTTTCCTCTTTATAGTTATTAAAGTTTATTTTAAAGTTGTTTTTCTTAAAAGTTTTTGTAAATGACAAAGAAGCTCCTCAAGAAATCAAGATTTTAGGCCCAATTTTTGTTAATTTAGAGTCGCCATTTAACACGATTGATAAAAAGTTCAGTTTTCGAGACCTTGTTCAGTTTCTAGGTATTCGATATTACTTGTCTCTTTATTGTTGTGCCTATAGTTTAATTCTCGACTAGATCGTAGAATAAATATGAGGCGGCCCTCTATCTCTCAAGTGAGAATGACTTGATTCATTAGGTATAGACTAGTGTCGCTAGCTTTACAGGTGCCACTACACTAGTAGCATTGGACAAATTTTTAACTGCTTATAGCCAGCTAGATCTAACCATTTTACAAAGGACTGGATTGATTAAAGATGCAAGTGAAACACTTTTCCAAAGACACTTCACAACAAGATTCCGAGATTCTGGATGAGAGTTGCAACCACAGTAAACGTCGCTATGAAAGTCTTCAGCGTCAGCGGTAGTTTGCCTTGTA